>JAJTUV010001281.1:600000-878279 GCA_021653895.1 Mastomys natalensis
GGTAGTCTAAGTCCATTTTCTGCAAACCCAGTCACCACGATCCTTAACTTGCTTAGCCAGCAACTGCTCTCCTTCCTCACTGCCCATCTCTCATGGATCACACAGATCTATAACTTGTCTCCAAACATTCCTTTCCTCAGTACAAACAAAATCCCTGCAGATTCTCTGGGAATACAGGAGCTACACATGTCAGAGAATCAAGTAGGCCAAGTTAACCACTAGGCAAAGGATAGATCTTCACCCTCCCTTTGTCCTCCAAATCCAATGCCTCAATCATACTCCCCATCTCTGTAGGAGACCACCAACTGTGACCCTTCCTCCCTCTCTGTCTTATATCCAGGTGAATAATTTGATCCTTGTGACAAACTCAGCTTTTCTCTCTTTTGTGAACTCTCCTAGCCAGACCCGTGTCACATACACACTTTCCTAAGTACTGGCTCAAACTAATCAAGGCAGTTTACAGTAAGCTCATACTTATATCAAATTAACTTAAGAGATACACAAAACAAATCTATTAAAATCATGAACAAGACAAGGTTGCCCACTCTCTCCATACCTATTCAATACTATACTTAATGTTTTAGCTAGAGGAATAAAAAACTAAAAGAGATCAAGGTGATATTAGAAGAAAAATAAAATACTTTTATTTACAGATAAAATTATAGTTTGTACAAAAGACACAAAATTTTTTGGGGGAAAATCCTAAGGCTGACAGATACTTTCAGAAAAGTAGCTGGATGCAGAATTAACTTACAAAAATATGTAGCGTGTGTGCGTATATGTGTGTGTGTTTGTGTGTTGTGTGTGTGTGTGTGTGTGTGTGTGTGTGTATCTATATCTATGGGCTGAGACTGAGTAAGATATGAAGGAAATAATATCTTTCAACTGAGAAAGAAATCAAGGAAAAAGCACCTTTCACAATAAACTCAAATAATATAAAATACCTTGGAGTATCTCTAATTAAACAAGTGAACAACTTGTATGACAAAAGCATCAAGTCTGAAATAGAAATTAATTAATATATCAGAAGATAGAAAGATCCTCCATGTTCATGGATAGGTAAGATTAATAAATACAGGGAAAATAGCCTTCCTACTAAAAGTAAAAATTTTTAACATATTCAATGAAATCACTATCAAGATTCCAATACATTTTTTACAGATCTCAAAACATAAAACACGTGCAAACATAAAAACTTGGGAACTAAAATATTCCTGAATAATAAAAGAACTAATAGAGTTACTGTCATTCCAGATTCTCAAAATGCAGAGAAATATTAATAAAAATAACATGATATTGGCACAAAACAGACATGTTGATCAATGGAATAAAATTGAAAACCCAGAAATATCTATATACCTTTGGAACAACTGATTTTTATAAAGAAATCAGAAAACTGTACTGGAATAAAGACAGCAATTTTAGCAAATAATACTGGATAGTTGCATGTAGAAGAATCCAAATCTATTCATACTTAGCACTCTGCATAAAATTCAATTCCAAATAGATCAAATCCTTCTATACAGCCAGATATAATGAATATGATAAAAGAGTTAGAATTGCCAAGGTCAATGAAACAAAAGAACGTTTATGCTAGCTAGTATGTAGAGCAGGGGAATACTCATCAACTGCTAGTATAGCCACAGTAAAATTCAGTGGGTTGCTTTCCCAGGATGCTGGGAACAGATAGATCTACATGAAAATCCAGCTACACCACTCTTAGGTGTATACCCAATGCATAATTTATTTTATGCCAGAGACACTCACTCAATGTTTATTGCTTCTTTATTCATAAAGGTCAAAAAATCAGAAAAATTCAAGTTATCTCTCAATGAAGATTGGATAAAGAAAATATGTTACCTTTAGAAAATGGAATACTACTGAGCTGTTTAAAAAATGAAATTATAACGTTCACAGGTAAATAGATAGAACAAGAAACAATCATCCTGTGTGAGACAATTCATATCCAGAAAGACTTATTTTGTATACATTTGCTTATATGTATTAGCTGTTAAGTACACTATAATCTGTACAACTACTGAGCTTTGATATAAAGAACTAGCAGAAAATAAGTGAATAGTCTTATAGAGAGGAAATAGAATAGGTAGTGTTGTGTTAGATAAAATTAAATTTATTTATTATTTATCGATTCCTATTTGATTTCTAAGGACAGACAGAAGTAGGGGTGGGTAGGCAATGGAAGGTAAAGTGAGAAGGAACTAGGAAGAGTTAGAGGAGGGGGACCTGTAATTAAAATATATTTTATGAAAAATGGTTTTCAATGAAATAAATTTTATGTCTACCAAGTACAATGAAATTTAGTATTAATACAGTGTGAAGGGGATTTTGAAAGTTAGTTTTACACCTGTCAGTGGAAAGACTTAATACTCCAAAGTTATGGTTGTTAGCATCAATCTTATCCTTGCTTTGTTTTGATGTATGTAAGGAGTGTGAAATCTGGTTCCCATAATAAGTAGGGAAAAGCCAAGTGAATTTTGATAGAGAAATGCTTGCCAATTTTAACAAATTTTGAGGAATACTCCAAAAATCCACTCAAATGATTTATAATAAACAGTAAATTACTCTTTAAAGATTAAAAAATATGGCTGGAATTTACTTCAGGTTTATGTACATCTGTATGTTGTACTATAACTAAAGTAGTTATCAAAATACAAGAACGTGAAATACAAAATATAAGCACATGAAGTATCATCTGAGTAATCAAATGTAAACATAGCCATCTGTGATATTTTCAGAGGAGAAATATTGGTGAGAACATTACTTACTACTTATATATATTCTGAAAATATCCATAAAGTGCTTCAAGAATAACAAAAATTTAAAATGACATTAATAATAATTCTGAGTAAAAGTAACTAATTATACCACAACACGAGATGCCATCAATGCATTCTGAAAAAGATGTAGAGCTTACAAACACTGTATAGCCTTAAAATACAAATTTTCTTCACAAAATGTAAACTTTATGAAAATCAAATATTACAAAGAGAAAATGCCTCACTGCAAATAAAATTATAAACAATAACTCATTAACCTGTAACAGACACAATGCTAATCAAATGCTATCTTACAACTGTACATATAAACTACCACTTATTATCCAAAAGAATTCTTTAGTATTTTCCAAGAAACAAGAATGTCTTTTAATTCTGGAAACAGTATGATTATATCTTCATAATCATTATAGTCTTTTATCATCTATGTTCTCTATAGTTCTATGTTTCTTCTCCTTAAGGAATTCATCCCATATATAGTTACCAAACCCAGACACTATTGTGGATGCCAAGAAGTGCATGCTGACAGGAACCTAATATAGCTGTCTCCTGAGAGTCTCTGCCAAAGCCTGACAAGCACAAAGGGGATGCTCGCAGCCAGCCATTGGACTGAGCAAGGGGTTCCCATGGGGTCCCTAATGGAGGAGTTAGAGAAAGGACTGATGGAGCTGAAGGGGTTTGCAATCCCATAGGAAGAACAATAATATCAACCAACCTGACCCTCCAGAGCTCCCAGGGATTAAACCACGAACCAAGGAGTACACATGGAGGGACCCACGGCTTCAGCTATATATCTAGCAGAGGATGGGCTTGTAGGTCATCAATGGGAGAAGAGGCCCTTGGTCCTGTGAAGTCTTGATGCCCCAGTATAGGGGAATTCGAGGGCAGGAAGGCAGGAGTGGGTGGGTGGGTAGGGGAACACCTTCATAGAAGCAGAGGAGTGGAGATGGGATAGAAGGTTTCGGGGATGGGAAAGGGGATAACATTTGAAATATAAATTTAAAAATTCAATAAAACAAAAGAAGAAGAAGAAGAAAGAGAAAAAGAAAAAGAAAGAGAAAAAAAGAAATCCCTATGGACCACGGAATCTATGACAGAAGCAAAGAGAAGCATAATAAACCTGTAATGATTCTTATACTTCCATGACAATTTTAGCACATAATTTTAGTTTTAAGCCAGTGTTTTTTAACTGCCCCAGTTTACTAGCTATGATTTATCAGAAAAAAAATATCTTCAGTGTGTTTGTATTTTGTGTTACACTGGTTAACTTAGACTGATTGGACATTTTACTGTAAAAGCCGAGAAAGCAAGAGTGCATGAGAAATTGGATCAATCAGTTGTAGAAACAGACTAAAGTAAAATTTCCTTTACATACACTGTAGTAAAAATTCTAAATAACCTAACATATCTATTTTTCTGATAGTGATATTTCATTTCAATTTCAATTGTTTTTATTTAGTTTCATCCATTCTTTTTTCGTTCTTAGGCTTATATTATGTCTGGTTTTAGATTTATTCAGAGTTACTCTTTATTGTAGCTTCTAGGCAGATTTGGTGGTATTAAGCTCCTCCCATCTGGCATTGTGTTTCTCATCAAGTCCCCAACTTGAATGGGAAAGAAGGCCCTTGGTCCAGTGGAGGCTTGATAACCCAGTGTAGGGGGATGCTAGAGCAATGAGGCCGGAGTGGGTGGGTGGGTAATGGTGCAAAGAGAAGGGGGATCAGATGGAAGGTTTGCAGACACCGGTGGGTGAGGCAACATTTAAGATGTAAATAAATAAAATAGCCAATAAGAAAGAAATAAAGAAAGGAAGGAAGGAAGGAAGGAAGGAAGGAAGGAAGGAAGGAAGGAACAAACAAACACAGGAAAATAAACTCGTGTATTGGTGAGTCTCCAGTCGGGATCATCTATTTGATTCAACTCTTGGCACCCAACTACTGCAAAAAACTCTACTTTATTCAACACTTGGTTTTCAATCCCTTTTCTGATTTTCTTCATAGACAGGTCAATTTACTAGTTTCACAAAACTAGTATGAGAAATGATAAGAAGCATTTTCCAGCAGATTCTCTTACAAAGGTTGTTCTAAATAAGATCTGCCTTAAGCCTTTCTGATAGCTGATATATATAAATTATATTATTTTATATATAATATATATTATATATATAAATTATGTATACATACATATAAATACATATGTATTTATATAGACATATGAATGTATATACATATATGTGTGTGTGTGTATTATTAAACATTGCTCATTGTCATAGTTGTGTGGCTGATAATCTAAAACATTACTGGTGAGATTTCCTGGGTGTCTGCAGAGCTCTTGGCATACTCTGTAGATCTATTTGTAATGACATTGCAGGTTCATCTGTCCTTTGGAATTCCCTCGGTGTAGTATGTAGGGGGTTTTATGTAATGCAGGAGTTTTTATAATGTCTCCAGACAATTTGTATCATTTAGCTGTCAGCTAAATATTGATTTAAACCAAAATGAATGTTAGCTGTGATTTTCAAGGACACAAAGGGAAAAATGTAAGAGATTAAAATATGCAAACTTGCTCGTTGCAGGACAGTTCTAAAACACCACTGTGCTATCCCAGCACTTAATTATATAGACTTGATTGAATTTCTGATGTGGCACTTTTATTGAGTATAGAGGTTCTATTTGAGATATACATGTGTTAAAAAAAACTATATTAGCCAGTTCCTCAGTAAGACACATTGATAGAATCCTATTAAATCAAAGTGGTTTGCTGTACTTCAGATGAACAAATTTATACCTACAACTGAATGTTATTTTATGTTTTATACATTTTCTAACATCAAGGAAAAAGTCCTTTTATTTAAGTGAACTTAATGTGATTTTACTCAAATGTTTACTTTATACCACAACATCCCCAAGATAAATTATTTAATATCGTAGCATCACCAATACTTGTTAGAAATTTTTCCAGCATTGAAATTATCATGCCACATTAAGATAAACAACTGTTTTTTGGTAAATCGATTCTTAAGAAGAAGTATGTAAGATAATACTATAGAGTGAGACAGCGCAACTTAGACAAATTCGGTAGGTCTAGAATAAACAGAAGAGAAAAATGCTCCTTTTTTCTTTTTGATTTTTGTCTTTTAGTTATTTATTTACATTCCAGATTTTATTCCTTCCCTCAGTTCATCCTCTGACTGTTCCACATCCAACACCTCCTCCCCACACCTCTGTCTCAACAAGGATGTCCCCACTACCTACCACTCACCCAGTCAGACTTCCGAACACCCTGGGGCCTCTAATCTCTTGAGGGTTAAGTGCATCTTTTCTGACTGAACCCAGACCTGGCAGTCCTCTGTGGTATATGTGTTGGGGGCCTCATACCAGCTAATGTATGCTGCCTGGTTGATGATCCAGAGTTGAAAGGTCTCAGGGTCCAGTTTAATTGAGACCGCTGGTCCTCCTACAGGGTCGCCCTCCTCTTCAGCTTCTTCCAGCCTTTATCTAGTTCAACCACAGGGGTCAGCACCTTCTGTCCATTAGTTGGGTACAAATATCTGCATCTGACTCTTTCAGCTGCTTGTTGGGTCTTCTGGAGTGTTTTCATGATAGGTCACTTTTTGTAAGCATTCCTTACCCTTAGTAATAGTGTCAGGCCTTGGGACCTCCCCTTGAGCTGGATCCTACTTTGTTTCTGTCACTGGACCTTCGTTATCTCATTTCCTCCATTTCCATTTTTGTAACCCAGATATCCCATGACAGAACGACAAAATAATGGATACAGAAAATGTGGTTCATTTACACACTGGATTACTACTACTCCGTTATTAAGAACGAGGCCATCCTTAGTTTTGCAGGCAGATGGATGGAACTAGAAAATATCATCCTGAGTGAGGTAACTCAGGCCCAAAGAAGACATGCATGGTATGTACTCACTAATAAGTGGATATTAGCCAAAAATTTAACAGAATACCCAAAATCCAGTCGACAGAGCTCAAAAACGTCAACAAGCTTGAAGTGCCCAAGTGAGGACCCCCAGTACTATTTGGGAGTGAGAGAAAGCAGGAAAGGAGGGAGAGACCTTGGAGAAAAAGTGGACAGGGGGCATGGGGCTTGCGAAGGAGAGGGGAACCTGATCTGGTATTGGGTGAGAGAAAAGGACTAAAGCCCTGAGTGCTGCCAGAAAGAATGGAAACAGGCAACCTCAGGAGGTAGGAGGTTAGAGAGACCCTCCAGAATGCACCAGAGACCTGGGAGGTGAGAGACTCTAAGGACTCAATGGGAGGGACATTAGATGAAATGCCCAACAGTAGGGAGAGAGATCTCATAGAGCCCACCTCCAGCAGGAAGACAGGGCTTCAAATGAGGGATGGGGTTGCCATACCACAGTCAAAACTCTGATGCATAATTTTTCCTGTCTGAAAGAAAAATGCTCCTTTTAAAGGTGCTTTTGACTATAAGAATTTTGGCAATTTGACTTGATAGATAGGATTCACAGGATAAATGTGACTATATAGCATAACTTATTGTAACACAAGCAAACAAACAAATAAAAAGGTGAGCCTAACGCATTGAGTTCTCCATACTGATGCTACCCTGGGCTTCAAAGTGAGACCCTCTTCTATAAAACAACAGCAACAAAAAAAAACAACTGTCTTGATTACTCTTCTCTCTTTGTTATAAAACTCCACGACCAAGGAAAATTTTATAGGAAAGCATTTCACTGGGGGCTCACTTACAATTTGAGAGCATTAGTCTATCACTCTAGGAAACAATGTGCCAGGCACGGAGACTTGAGACTAGAACATTATCTGGAATCTTTACATCCCAATCTCCAGCAAACAGGCAGAAAGAGAGCACAAGACTGACCTGAAAAGGGCTTCTAAAACCTAAGTTTTCACACTCAGAGGCATACCTCATGTAAGAAACTTATACCATCTCCAATACATCCTTATCTCCTAGTCCTTCCCAAACCATATTAGGAGCCTATGGTCTTTATTCTCATTAAAAATACCACATCAACCAAACAAAACCTATCATAACCCTTCGAGAATGAAATGGCATTGAATTGACAGTTATGACACGTAAGTGTGTGTAAGCCATGCATCATAACTGATGAGTAAGTATCACTGAATGCTCATGTCCCAAGAAACCACTTCCAATGTAGTTTAAGGTAAGGTTTTCTATGTAGCTCATCCTAACCTTGAACTTGAAATTTTCTATTTTCAATAAGAAAGTACTTGAATTTCAGGCATATACTAAACTCTAGGCTCAGTAACAGAATTCAGTGACAAGTAACTGAATTTGATTTCTATGCTGTCAGTGTTTTCTTTCAAATAAAATTGAATATTGAAATAAAATGGTTAGAAGAGAAAGCTAAATAACATTAAATGTTTACTCAATTTATTTACTACTGCTCTAATGTAAGAATTTCAAAATGTAATTAGGCATATTATGAGATTTAACAGAAAGCGTTGGCTTGGATTTACTGAAAAGGTTACTATCTTTAATATTAGAAATAGAGAAAACTGAC
The DNA here is from genome assembly GCA_021653895.1 of Mastomys natalensis. Taxonomy (NCBI): domain Eukaryota; kingdom Metazoa; phylum Chordata; class Mammalia; order Rodentia; family Muridae; genus Mastomys; species Mastomys natalensis. The sequence continues at coordinate 608,322 of JAJTUV010001281.1, forward strand.
ATTCAACATAATTTTATATGACTGGCATTTGTATTGATAAATTTCTTTCAAGTGATGTATTTGCTAGGAAAATTATATCGATAATCTGTGGTCTTCAGTCAATAGATGATAGTTTGTTTGCCAAATCCATTTACTCAGAGCTTTATGAAACTTAAACAGAAGTTTTATTTATTCTGAAATTATTTTTAAGTGATTGTAAACAGAATGCCCAAATTGAGAAGAAATTATCACTATTAAAATTAGAATTACCAGTCTAACTGTACATAAAATTTACATATTTTAAAAACTATTATTCAGCTTATAGCCTTAACAAATGTATTTATATATAGCATTAAATGTTGACCTTTATTCATGAATACATATTTTTCTTCAATAGCTTATTAAAGTCATATAGAAAAAGATACTCTGTATATTTTTATGAATTTAAGCAACTAAGATTGTTCCTATGTTTTATATATAATTCATAAATACTTTGGCACAATTTCTGTCTCCCTCAATGAACACATGCACATAACTTAAGATGCTGCTAGTATTTGCTAAAAGTTATGATTGAATGGAAGATATCACATTCCTGCCTCTATTGGTTCATGAGATTTAATAAAAATTGTTTAATATATACTTTATATTTATATATACTGTTGGTACATATGTTATTTTATGGGAATTTTTTTCATCATAACAAGCTAGGTACCCAAACATCATTTCATAATTAATTCAAATTATCCTTGAAGGAAAAAGTTGAATTATCTGAAATCTTGATTATTTCAAACTTTTGAATCTAGCTTTGTTTTAATGGTTCTTATACATTCTGCAAATCCTTGTGTACTTTCCAAAGTCATAAGGGTTCACTGTACCTATATATGCAAATGTGTTTTCTACTGTCCTGTACCCTGCCAATATTAGGACATATGCAACCATAGCTTTGATTTGGACAAGACTGATAACTTCCAATGCTCTTTGGGCATTTCTTCCTCATGTGAACTACAGCAATATTCAGTCTTGTGTCTCCATGCTTGTCACTAATCTAGTACTGGGTTTAAGCATATGCTACACGAGGACTGGAACAATTGACGAGCTAAAAGGAAAAAAAAGAGGAAAAAAATAATTAGGCATCAACCTTGCAGAAAGAATCACAGCCTTGTATGGAGTGCTGAGAGCAGAAGACATAGTCTTAGTCTTACTCAGGGAAACACAGAAATATCCAATAACAAATGGTCAGGCCTGAAAAGACAAATACAAATAATATTATAAAGACTGAGCAGTTTATAGTTAGGATATATTTCACATGTGTAATGTGTGTGTGTGTGTGTGTGTGTGAGTGTGTGCACGTGTGTGTGTGTCGGTGTGTATATGTGTATGCATATATGTAAATGTAATATGTTGTCTGTAACAATAATTAATAATAAAAAAAAGATGCATGGATTCCAAAGGGAGTAAAGAGGGGTATTTTTGAAGATTTGGAAATTTTCAAAAAAAAGAGAGGAAAGAGAAAGGGCATATGATGTAATTGTAATAAATTCCCCCCAAAAAAATTATGAAAAGATATTTCAGTTTTAGCCCCTGAGGTTCTCTGTATATGCACACATGTGAACACAATTTTATATGTTCACCAACGCCTAAACAAATACACATATATACACATAAGTGATGGAATTATACAACTTCTTTATTTGAAAGTGTTTAGATTTTAAATATTGGCATATTTAATAGAAAAAGAGATTCAAGTAGATAAATAACATACATGTCTACTATTTTACAATGTTTTAAACATCTACTGGAATACAGTCTGCTTAATATTTGGACCTATAATAATAAAGATTGCCTCTCCTAGTTAATGCTCAAAAACATACAAAAAATAGAAATTATATTTTAACAAGTGCCAGCTATAGTTAATATGATTTTCTGTCAACATGAAAATTATGAGTTGTATGTTTTAAAGATTACAGTTAAATAGTTTTCTTCAATAGAGAGCAGATTCCTACTGTGTCAAAATGATACTTTCTGAGAAACAATGAAATACTGCTTCATAAACAACAAAATTGCCAACTGTTGTTAAACATATACAGCTTAGTTAACATTCCAGGAAGCAACATGAAAAAGCAGAAAACAATTTTATACTTTGTGAATTTAGGGATACTGAATGACTCACGTAGTACTAGACATTAATTTCAGGGTAGAGTTCTTATTTAAAAAACTCTGTTACTACTTACCATTACAGATAACATTTCAAGAATTGTTAAAATAATAAAACTTATAAAAATCATTGTTGAAAATACATGCAGCCTCGGAATTTTATCAGTCTTGATAACAAGCAACATTTATTAGCATCCATGAGAAAATGTAAGTTGCTGACTATGATTTGGCTTAATGAATCCTAGAAGATATGAAAATCATTTAAATATTTATATAACAATTTTCTTACCAAAAATAAATGCAGAAAATTATTTTAAAAGGCATTTCTAGCCATATTATTGAACATAATCTGACCATCTGTATTTAGCTTTCCTAATCAAATCAGGTTTATGATGTATACATGTTAAGGATTTGTTTAAATGAAAGAATTTACTCATTCTTCTGAGCAATAGTATTGATTTTTTTTTAACAACAATAACAAGGAACCAAACCTCCTAAACAAAAAGAAATTAAGTACTCACCATCAATTAAACGTTGAATGCATAGTTTTTATATATCTGTATTCTGTCGGAATAAAAATCCAGCTAAATTAATTCTGGAATTGTTCTCAAGTATAGCTGTCTTTGAGTGGATAACAAAATCTAATTATCTTCCTGGTTAGAATGCTTTAGTGTTCGATATTACGTTTAGCCTAGATTTTCAACTTGCTTTCCGAGATAAATAACATCGCTTATCTCCAGTTACTCTTTAAACATTTATAGAAATGGCACTATTACAGAAGCTGTGAGATACAGCATACAAAATAAGATATGTGTCATGGCTTTTACCAGAGTGATAAAGATGTGGCTATTTAGTAAGATTACTGAAATTTCACTTCACCTCATCTCTCCTGGACTTCACTTGACTTATTGGGATGCATTTTCCTCTTTAGATAAAATTTGCCCAGTAGCATCATTACATTCTAGTCAGTGCCAATCCTAGACGAGTTCAGGCAAGTCCTGCTTTAAATAAACTGTTCGGTGATCATGATCTTAAGGATTACGTTGCACACATGTTTTCTGCTGGACATACATAAAGAGTAGTAAATTATAAGCTATAAATTCATAAACATATATCATGACGATGACTGCATTGAGATGTTGGAGTGTCTGACCCATCATGCATGATAGTCCTTGAGGACATCATTTAAGCTGTATTTGTCAGTCTGTCAGCAAAATTCATTAACTTTTGTCTCATTATTCTTTACTGTCCAGCATGGATCATTTAAATCATTATATTGACAATTTTTCATTAATTATGTTTAAGATATATTTGTATTTTTTATTATTTATTTGCACAAAATGAAGCACCTAGAAAAACTGTGCTTACGACACTGTATGGGATAATTCAAGGAACTGAACATTTATTTTAAAATTACTATTGAACAATACATTTAAAATGCCTATGGTTTGAATAATGTCTTGGTTACAAATGGTATTTAAATATTATTAGTTTTATGAAATAATTTTAGGCATTCTACTAAATATTATTTAATCACATACATTTTCAGTATGATTTTACCATTTATATGCAGTATTTTCAATATTTAATGGAAAATGCAGTGTTTGAAGGTAATAATAGCTGTCTCAATACCTCAAGTTTGCATGTCTCCCAAGAGATTTGCTGCAGCCAAGACAAAAGCTAAGACACCTACTAAAATAACCACCGCATCTGGAAACCCTAAGGAGCCCAACAGATGTAGGACCTCTCTTTTCTGCAGGAACCCTATCTCCTATCAGGTCTGAATATCCGCCTGGGCAAATAGTCATGTATGCCCCTCTCAACACTCCACAGTCTGCAGGTTTACCAGGAGATCTGCTGCAACCTATGGACACAGGAGACAGGCTCCAGACAGAGACATCCAGGCCAGTTAACACCAGAGATAACTAGATAGGGAGAGGCAAGCACAAAATCATAAGCAACAGAAGCCAATATAATTCCAATATAATTTGATATTATCAGGATCTAGTTTTCCCACCACAGCAAACCCTGGATACCCCAATTCACCTGAAAAGCATGATGCTCACCTAATATACCATCTCATGACAATAATAGAGATCAATAAGGAGAATATAAATAACTCACTTAAAGAAATACAGTAAAACACAGTTAAACAGGCAGAAGCCCTTAAAGTGGAAACAAATAAATCTCTCAAAGAAATAGAGGAAAACACAAACAGTTGAAGGATTTGAACAAATCAGCCACACAAATGGAGGCAACCCTGGATATTGAAAACCTAGAAAAGATGTCAGGAGATACAAATGCAAGCATCAACAAGAGAATAAAAGAGATAGATGAGAGTCTCTGACATAGAAGATAACTTAGAAAATATTGACACAATGGTCAAAAAAAATACGAAGCAAAAAAAAACAACAACCAACCAAACGAACAATCTACAAACAAAACTCTAACATTACTTCTTGGTCTTTTGGCTAAGATCAAGTATAAAAAAACTCCTAACCCAAAACATCCAGGAAATCCAAGAGACAATGAAAAGACCAAGGGAAAAGGGGCAAGTAACACACAAAGGAAGATATGAGAATTACACTAGACTTCTCAGTAGAGACTAGAAAAGCCACAGGATCTTGGATAAACGTCATACAGACCCTAAGAGAATAAAAATGCCTGCTACTATAATACAATACTATAATATATATATACTACTATAATATAATACTATAATAAAATACAGGCTACTATACCCAGCAAAACTCTCATGATTATAGCTATAGAAACCAAAATATAATATATATCTATTAATTCAGCCCTAAGAGAATTATAGAAAGTAAACTCCAACACAAGGAGAGTGTATACACACACACACACACACACACACACACACACAAAAAAAAAAAAAAAAACCCAGTAAAGTAATCATCATATAACAAACCCAAAAGGAGATAATAACATACACATAATACTAATTCTAACAACAAATATAACAGAAACTAGTAATCATTTCTCTTTAATATCTCTCAGCATCAGTGAACTCAATTACCCAATAAAATGTCATAAGCTAACAGACTGGATACCTAAGCAGGATCCAGCATTTTGCTGCATACAAGAAACATACCTCAACAAAAGTGACAGATACTACCTCAGAGGAAAAGGCTAGAAAAAAATTCTAAGCAAATGGTTCCAAGCAACAAACAGAAGTTGCCATTCTCATCTCTAATAAAAGATTTTCGACCAAAAGTTATCAAACAAGATGGGGGAGGATACTTCATATTCATCAAAGGAAACATCTACCAAGATGAAGTCTCAATTCTAAATATCTATGCCCCAAATGCAAAGGCACCCACATTCATAAAGAAACTTTACTAAAGCTCAAACACACATTGAACCTCACACAATAATAATAGGAGATTTTAAAACCCTGCTCTCACCAATGAATAAGTCATTAAATAGAAACTAAATAAAGTTGCAGTGAAATTAATAGACGTTATGAACCAAATGGGTTTAACAGATATCTACAGAACACTTCACCCTAAAACAAATGAATATACTTTCTCAGCATGTCATGGTACTTTTTCCAAAAAGTACCATGCCTATTTTGTGATCATATAATTGGTCACAAAATGCCTTAACTGATAAAAGAAGATTGAAATAATCCCATCATCATATCAGATCACCACAGACTAATGCTAGACTTCAATAACAACAAAAACAAACAAACAAAAATGAAAAAACAATCAAACAAAAATCAGAAAACCCACATATCCATGGAAACTGAACAACTCTTTACTCAATGATAAATGGTTAGGCAAGAAATAAAAAAAAGAAAAAGAAAAAGAAATTAAAATTTTTAGAATTCAATGAAAACAAATACACAGCATACCCAAAATTATGAGACACAATGAAATTAGTGCTAAGAAGAAAATTCATAGAACTAAGTGCCCTGGTAAAGAAACTGGAGAAATCCTAATCTAGCAACTTAAAAGAACACTGGAAAGCACTAGAACAGAAAGAAGCAAACACACGCTATACAAGCATAGATAGCAGGAAATAATCAAACTCTGGGTGAAAATCAACAAATTACAAACAAACAGAACAATACAAAGAGTCAACAAAATGAAAAGCTGCTTATTTGAATAGAATAATAAATGGAAAATATTCGTTCTCCCTAATTCTAAATCCTTTGTGTGGTCTCTACAAGTTTCATAACATATATGTGCAGTATTATTTGCTCATTGTCTGTCCAGTATAATTCCAAACTTTGTTCTAAATTAAGTATATCTTCATTTTCATTAATATTTGTTTGATTTTTCTCAGTTATTTTACTATTCTGTCTTCAATATCTTAAAAGTGGCTTCTTCTTCACAGGTTTTATATTTAAGGGAGAAATGTAATCATAATATTAGATCTGAAACATCAAAATACTGAATGAGTCCCTCACACCTAAGAAGATGCAGGGAAATATTTGTTGGAATGCTTATTTTCTACTTTTCTTTACTCTTGTTTTCTTTTTGTCTTTCTTGTTTGTGAACGCTGTTGATTTAGAAGCCAAAGATAGTATTATTTATTTAAGCATAGATAAACTTCAGAATTCATTTTTATTTTTAGTGTAGTTATAAATATTTTTCTTCTTCTATTGTATTATAATGAGGAAACAGAAGTGAATCCATTACTCTGGGGAAACAAATCACCTAGATTTTGCAAACAAAAAAGAGTAAAGACAAAAACTTGTACTGTTTGAAAGCCTTTGTTATCTTCCTGATGAACAACTCATAGATATAAATCTCACATTTACTCTTGGGATTCTTGCTGCCATGTCTCTTTATATAAACATTCTATTCTATTAAATCTCTTTCTAGCGTCATGACTCGATCCATGAGTTTTTGACAGAATTGGCATAGAGTGCATGAGTTCCTTCCTGAGGATGAGGTGTCAACCTCAATCATAAAGCAGATGATATCTCTCATCACACCAGCACCACTACTGCATTAGTGAACACAATTGGCCTTATAAATTGACATTGTAGATCATATGTAGCCAATATCTGAATAAAACAGTATATGGCTTTACTCTCCATTCCCCACATAATAGAAGATTCAATGCTGTGAAAACAATCTAGCAGAGCAGAAGCTCCTACCTTAGCTACTTCTTGATTTTCCTATATCTTACACCAACAGTGAACAGTATTTTAAGCAATAGTGACCCATCACATAGCTTTGGTTGATAACAAACAGTAGCGGAAAATCCTTACATTGTTTTGGGGGCAAACAAAGTAGTTTCTCAACTCCCACTACTCTATTTTAGTCAAAGATCAGAACCTTACAGATATGTAAAGGTGGTATCTTCAAGAAAATATGCTGTGGAAAGTGGGCATCTGCATGTAAAAGCATAAAATACCAAAGGGATCAAATATTCCAACATAAACCTGGAACCTCTAGAAAGAAAATTAGGAAATAGACTAAAGTATTATAGGCAGAGGCAAAGATTTTCTAAATAAGATTCCGGTCACTTACAAAAGAAAATCAGTAATTGATAAATGGTGCTTCATGAAGATAAAATATCTCTGTACAGTGAAAGAAACTACCAATTTTGTAAAAGGGCCGTTATAGAATGGAAAAAAAATATTTGCCACTGTAATTTAACAATTTCCTCTGAAGTAAAACCTTCAATCTTAGAGGTAAATTCTGTAGGAGATATGGTATGCAAAGGGAGGCATCACTGTATACCAGAAGCTCCTTAATCTTGGTAACTAAAAAACTCAATAGCTTTAGAAAGTCCCTGAACTTGATAACACCGAACCCCATCCCCAAATTTGCATAAGAACTGCTAAGAAATAGTCTCAGCAAGACTGAGCAGCCTCAAAGAGGCTCAGAGCAGACCATGTGCCATGAAAGTTGCTTAGAAGACTGTTAGATCAGATGATCTGCATGGAAGTGTTTCAGACCATCTTAGTCACCAGGAAACGACCCTCTCCAACCACCTGAGCATTTCTTTTTTTTTTTTTTTTTTTTTTAAATTTTTATTTTCAGCAAATCAAAAAAATTTAAAAAGCATTCAAACAGAATAAAATGAAAAGAAACAAACAAGCAAAATACCAAGGGTCAGATATACTTATACAAGAATTCTATAGAGCCTTCAAACAAGCAATACTTTTTGAGTTATGTTTAAAAAAATTCAGAACCACAATAAGCTCCTTCACAAAGCAAATAATATTGAAATAGTGACATCAAGTGTAAACCCAACAAAAATATATAAATTATAGTCCAGTATCCCTCATGAATATACATACAAAAATTCTCAATGAAGTAGTTGCAAACTGAATACAAGAGATATAAAAAAATAATATTCCATGAGTAACTGAACAACTGTTTTTTTTTTTTTTGTTTTTTTTTGTTTTTTTTTTTAAGAAGACCGTACTCCATATACAGGCTGCATGTTTTGGGATAGCCCCCACTCCAGATGTTTGAGACCTACATGAAAACCAAGCTGCACATTTACAACATATGTGCAGGGAGGCCTAGGTTCAGCCCATGGAGGTAGATCTGTGTAGACTAGGTATGCTCCACGGTTGGTGATTCAGTCTCTGAGAGATCCAAGGGTTCAGGTTCGTTTACTCTGTTGCCACCTGAGCATTTCACCTGTGAACTTTTTTGAGACGTCACCTCTGCTATTGTGCAACTATTTTTGGTGAAGTAGCTACCTTTATTTCTGTTCCTATAAGTATCACTTCAACAGTACTCCTATATGTAACCCATATAAAATTGACTGGTTCACCAAATGAACTTGGGTTCCATATTCAATTTAACCTGTCACCATTTTCCCTCGTGTGGTGAACAGATATTTATTCACACAACTGTCACCTGTGCTCTCAACAAAGGATTAATGTGTAAAATACATAAAGTACTCCAAAGAACTAAACACCAAGAAAATGAATAACCCAATCACATAACATACCTTGGAATTTTATAAAGGTTTCTCAAAACAAGAAATATTAATGTCTAATCAGAACTTTAAATAATATTTGACATCATTATCTACATAGGAAATACAAGTTAAAACTACTTTGAAATTCTATCTCATTTATGTCATGATGCCTATTGAAGCTATTAAAGATGCCAAAGTTATGGGAAAAGGAGAATTTTTATTCACTATTTGTGAGAATATAGTCACTATAGAAGTAATTTTGGAGATTCTTCAGAAAGTTAGAAAAAGAGCATACACTTCAGCCAGCTCTACTACTCCTAAGCATCCAAATGAATTTATGACCTTCTACAGATATACTTGCTCATTTGTTTTATTACTGATCTAGTCACAACTGCTAAGAAACAGAGTCAGCATGTATGTCCATCAATGTGTAAATGAACAATGAAAAATTGAGGCATATAAATATTGGAATTTCATTATGAACAAAAAGATGAAATTTGGAAAAATCTCAGGTTTGTGGGTAGAACTACAGAGATATAAGTTTACTTTTATACAAAGTCTCTCTAAATGAAATTTTATGTCTCTTGGTAAGTGTAGATTCATAGAAAGTAAGAGCTAATCCTGCCTCTTTAGGTCTATTGCTAAAATTTCAGGATTGATCTAATATGCTAGGGTTTTTATTCGGCTTATGAGTCAACTCAGATACTTAAGCATATATGTGGCATACTTTACTGAAATATCCATCTTCTAAACTTGGCTAAAGACACTTATAGTCTACAAGAGTTTAGAAAATATGGTGCTTATTTTATATCTTTGCCATTGTTTGTTTGTTTGTTTGTTTGTTCATTTTGGGGGGTTGGTTAGTTTAATTTGTTTGTTTTAAGCTACAAATGAACATTCCCAAACAATAGTATTTAAATTGTACACACTCTACTTCATATATATTTGACTTTATAGCTTGCAGACAAAGTAAGTTCAAGAGACAAAGTTTCCTGAGATAAGTGGCTCAGGACTTGGAAAAATGTGTTCTCAATTGTCTTGACTTGATATAAACTGAAGAAATTTATCCCTGAGGAATTTCATAATATATAAATAAATGTGTGTGTGAGTGTGTGTGAGTGTGTGTGTGTGTAATACACAGTTAATATCATGAAGATATTAACTGAATTTTTATAACTCTCATCAAATGTAGATTATAAATACATGTCATTTTTCAAGCTCAATGCACCTTTTATTATATAACTTGTTAATAAGTAATGAGCAAGCCATTTTTCCTTTCAATCTAGAGGATATAGACATATTTTAGTAAAAATGCAACTTGTTCTCTGTGTGGCATATAAATCTGGTATTTTGTATTGATTTATATGTTATGCTGTGATATGTACAATAATGCAACGTACTAAACTAACATATAAATAATTATGAAAGTAAAATTTAATCAAAAGAAAAGAACAAATTATCATGGATGATATATGTATTTTCTTGTTCACTAATAAAATAATTATTTTAGAATATTTTAAGGAGGCAAAATGTTACCACTTAATCATTCACTATGCATTCATTCATTCTGAGGAATAGCTGCATTTGATCTATTATGTATAATTAGCTCAAATAAAATATTAAGAAGTCCCAAACAAATGCATTGAGCATTTACTAGCAAACTCTTAAAGATTTGCATTCAAATGTTCTTTTTAACAATGGTCAACAATCCAAAAATTTTTATTATGAAACCTGTCTGAATAAGATGCTGATATTTAATTAGTAGATATATTTCACCACTATACATTACTAAGTACTGACAAAAAGCTCAGTTTATCAATAAAATGCTGACAAGAAGGAATTATCAGAGAAATTGAGGTTCTTAATGTTAAACAAGGTCTCATACTTTCTAATGGTATTCATTTTCTATTGGTATTCACTTAACAAATTATGATGTAAATGATTTATCATTTTCCATCTTATATAGACAATAACATTTTAAGTTAAGTAACACATAATTAGTGACCTCAGAAAACAAATTATGTTTAAAAAACTAAATTGAAATGAGAAGGAAAATAACAGCTTGCCTTTTGCCTTAGGCAATTGAAAACTAACAGATGATGTACTGTCTGATGGCACAACATTTTCTGATCCCTCTTCACTGTCAGTTACTTTGTTTTCAAAATAGTCATAAAATGTCATCAATATCCAATTTAAAAATATGCAACTAAACATATTTGAAAAATGAAGATTTTATGTATTTTATCCATTATATGCTATGGATAAAATATGATATTGATATCTATGCATATGCATATTTATATGAATACACATATAAATACATATACATACATATATAAAGCACAGATGTAGACAGTTTTATATTCCAAGTGTTACTCTTGATCAAAGATATCTCTGGGAAGCTCCATATAATCTGTGAAGGTTATAGTTTGTGCAAACCTGTTTTGTTTGTTTGAACTTTGAATATGTTTCAGAGGAAATCAGTGAGCATTCAGATCATTTTCATTTTCTGCTTGCATCTAGAAGGCGACTTGTGTAGTGAAATCAGTAGAGGACATTAAGGACTTGAGTTTAAATGTGAGGTCATAGTCCATTCTTATTTTGTTCATCATGCTACTTAGCCTTTGTGGGAGTCAGTCTTCTTGCCTATACAAATGTTCAACAGGCCATGAAGAATATCCACTGAAGCACTAGACAAAATGTTGGAATTTATATTGTCACTATGCCAATAAGTAATTGCATAATTATTAATAATTTATTATCTTGCAATGTCTTACTTTATAGATATTCTGTACATGAATAGTAAATTTATTAATGATAGCAAACCAAGATGGGTACCACTAGGCTCAAAATACACATTTAGATGAGTTCAGATCAGTGTTACCATCAAAAATGAGATTTCTCATGGGGTTTTGATAGCTCTAAAGTCATAGTTTTATTCTTTCTCTTTTTACTTTATAGTTTTGATGTATAAGTTCTCCTTCGTATCCTGGGACAAAATTATTACATCAACATTAATCACCCAATTAAAAAAATTATTTTTTCAGTAGACAAGTGTGAATTTTCATAGCTATATTTTGTAAAGATTGAATGTTCACATTTATTTCAAACTTGTAGTCAGGGAATTGGTGTCAATTAAATCTTAGTATGTTAGGTTATTATCAACATCATCATTATTATTCTCATATACTGAATTTTCTAGAAGGACATACATAAAATTGTGAACCATCTTGTATGTCATTCTTACAAAGTATCTTCTGAATCTATTTAAATCCTCAGTGGCATTGTAACTCAAGGAAATATTCAAGTGACAATTCCTAATAAAGTTATTCTGATCCATAATGATGACTTTCCTTTAAAATGCTAGATATTTTATTCTTTCTTGTATGCAGGGTGAAGGCATGTTTATGTGTGTTTGTGTGAATATATTTATTCTGTGTGTGTGAATGTGTGTGTATGTGAATATGTGTATGTGTCTCTGGGTGGGTGAATGTTCGTGAGGGTTATGAATGTGAGTATACACACATGTGTGTGTGTGTACATGCAAGTGCACATGAGTGTTTGCTCATGCCACGACTTGGTGAAGTCAGAGAATAAGTTACTACTATTTCCTAAGCTAGATCTTATAATTTTGATAATCATATTTTCTTTCTTTTACACTTTGTTTTTGTATTTTTCATCTTGGAAGATCTCAGGGATTTGCGCATGAAAGAACTTGATTTTCTTTCAAACAGCCAGAAAATGTCTGTAATACTAGTCAGTAGCTTCTGCTTGCATGTTTTCCAGCCTGACCTCAGACTTGTTTCAATTCATTGTTCCACCTTCATAAAGTCTGTGATTATACATATGAACCATCATGCCTAGATCAATTGCAACTCATTTAAAATATAATTCAAATATTTACCTTTCTTAATATGACATCTCATAATATGTTCACTGGATAACTGAGCTTCATTCATTTATTCACTTTGTTCCAACATATCAGAATTATACAGATTTATGCTTCATTACCCCTTTGCCTTAATTGATACTCCCAGAAATAATTATAGTTTTATTCTTCATCTATAGGCTTATATAAATTATAGTGTATCAGCTTCAAGTTCTATTTGCTCATCAATTACACATGCACTTAGGACGTATCTTTATATTAATTACATTGAATATGTAAATGTTAGTTTACAATTTTTTATTAGAAACATTTATATGAAGTTAAAAATTAGATACAATATTGTAAGTAAATATAGGATACAATATTAATTATAAATATTTGTTAGTTCTGAAAATGAGATTATGTTTATTGTCATTTGATATGTCTACTAATACTAACAAAGGAATAAAGGAAATTTATGTTCAGTGACCCATTTACATTATATAAATAAGTAAAAGATATAACTTTTAAGGAAAACAACAATTAATTTTTAGTCTTGGTAAATAGTGATTTCTTCTCCTTGTGGCGAATATCTTCACTTTAACTTCATGCTGTTGGAGTTTACTGCTTTGCAATGATAAACAGTGAAAGATAGACTATTGTTATAACAACTAGTCAAATGAGTTATATTAACTAGCAGTTCTCACACTGAAAGAAGAATATTTGTGGTTTTTAAAATGAGAATTAGTTGAGTTTGTATAATATTTAGCAAATATATATTAAGTCAGAGCCTTGTATAATTAGATGATTATGGTTTCTAAGAAAATAACATTTTACTTAAGAAAATCTGACTTCATGATAATTTCTTTACAATGTCCAGATGCAAACCTTATTGATTTAAAAAGGACCCAGTTCTTGTGTCCTAGGATAACTGTATTTTGAAGAAGTAAATGTGAAAAATGGTGAAAGTGACTTTAATTGAGGAGGGAGAGGAAGGAAAGTGAAATTAGTGACAATGGAGATATTTGAAAAATCTATTTGAAAACAGTATTTTATAATCTTATTTAAAAGTAATGTTTTAAAATTTAAAAAATATTTTAAATATATAGTTTAAATACCAGGAAAAGGGATAACATTAAAAATATAAATAAATAAAATATTCAATAAAAAATGTAAAGAAGCTTCAGAGGAACATGGAGGAACATAAACTGGAGAGAGAGTGGGAGGGACAAAGAGATGGGGGTAGAAAAATGGTGTAAAAATAGAAATGTTTTCATATAGTATGCAAAAATTATAAAATTAAATAAAAATAAACCAGAAAAACAGTGTATTGCCATTGCTTCTCGCTGCTTATTCTAGATCTCAACTCAGCTTTGCTGGAAAGATCAGTGTTTTCAGGCAATGTTTTAAATGTGATGCTTTATGGTGCTTTTGTGCTCTTAGTTTCCTACTGTGTGTTGCTAAAGGTAAGCCAGAGCTGTCTGCTTTAACTTCTCCTCACCCACCATGATGTGATCAAATCCTTTCACTCAGCTACTTCCTTTGTTTTTAATACTAAGAACACAATAACTCTAATTTGTTTGAGGTTTTACTCATTGTCCTTTCTCAGTGATGATTTATTTGTATGTAGTATCTCTCTCTGCTCCTACTTTCCAGACCCCATTGTCTCTACCTATATGTATGATTTCTGAAATTAGTTCCTATTTAGTCTTTTAAAATAACCAGATTTTCTTTGTGGCCTTTTTAATAATATGTACTTTGTGCTGCATTAATATGCAATCTGTTCTATAGTCTTATGTTGGCTTTAGTTGGGATTGATTATGTTGATGTAATTTATTTCTATATATAAATAAACACATAAAAATAAAATGTTTAAAACAATATATGAAAGTCATAATTATATCTTAGCATATTGGTTTTTCATTTTAAGAAAGCTAGATTATATCTCTGAGAAAATTTTTAAATTTATATTTGTAATATATATTAAAAGAAAAATATCAGTTCTATCTTTATATTACTTATTCCTGGCACTTCATTAGTCTTATCATTTTTAGCTCATCATTATTTTATACTATATCTATAAATATTTGTAATATATTCTTATATACCACATTTTCACAAAGTAATGTTATCAGTAATTTATAACTTTCACTTCTACTTAATAGTACATATTAAAATATGTTCTCCTATAATAAACAAATATTACTGGCTTTTATAATAGTGTCAACAATTTCATAGTATATATAACTGTCCATTATTTAATCGTGTTTGACCATTTAACTATCAGCCATAAAGTAACATAATTATTTCTATAAAATAACAATTTCATTATCTCAGTGGTATCTGTAGGATTTGTCCTACATATGTATATATGGGAAATTTGTTCTGGCAGTCAATGTGAGCTTACTGGCCTTCTCTGGAGATCTTATGCTTCCTCACAGTGGAGAGTGGTGCTAATGCCGTCTGTTACCACATGGGTTCCACAATAGTGAGAATGGTTCTTTTGTGGCAAAGGATGTGTCATGCTTCCAGGTAATCTCAGAAGTTGTTGATCATCTTCCATCATGATCTGCATTTACTTTATTTTTCTGTGAAGATACTTTATACTTTTCTTTAAATCGAATTCTTCTTGCTCTCCATCTGTCCACATTCTGTAACACTAACACTGCCCATACTGTGTCAGTGACACTGTCTGCCCACTGTGACACTGATACTGTCCATTTACTATGACACTGACACTGTCCACCCATTGTGACACAGACGCTGTCAACACACCATGACACTGACCCTGTACTAATGCAGTGACAATGACACTGTCCATACTGTGACAAGGACATTGTCCATACACTGTGACACAGACACAGTCTACACACTGTGACACTGCTACTGTCCACCATATACTGTGACACCGACACTAGTCACACATGGTGACACTGATACTGCCCACAAACTGTGACGGTTCCCACATTACTGTGACACTGTCAAAGCCCACACTTTAACAACTATGCACACACTATGACATGGACACTGTCCGTGCTCTGTGATATTTTCCACACACTGTGACACTGATACTATTCCTATGCTTGCAATGGATAATGCACATATTTTAGTGTATTGTCTTTTTCTATTGTTTTGTTCACAATGTATTTACAGAGCCAAATGATTTCTCCTGTGTATCATTTTTTTTTCACACTTTCAATTCAGTACCTTTCTGGTTTTATTCTTAATTTAGATGTTTCATTCCTTTCAAAATTTTAAGGGTATTTATATCTTATATTCTGGTATCTTAATGTTTTTGTGTTGTGAATTTAGATTGATAATGTATTCTGCTTTTATATAGTAAATAATCTGAGTATAACAGTAACTATAACCATTTAAAATGCCAAAATTTGTTACTTATCTTTCTTTCACATTGTTGAATACCTAATGTATACAAATGTTTTCATACCTAAGGGTGACTTTGGTTCTTTGCAGTTTATACTATTGTTCTGACTACATTGTATACGTAGCATAACTTAGTTTCAGTGAAATTTTACAATTAGGAAAATATTTATACTCCTTATTCATTAGTCTTCCTCAATAATACAATATTATCACTTGTCATGTCTATTTCAGTGTCTCTATTTACTTTTGATGTGGAGGCCTTCAGATCAGAGTGACTGAAAAGAGTGATATTTAGAGAATAACCTCTGTAACTCGCAGTAAGTTCAGAAAACACTCCCTTTGGTATTTGCCTTAAGATCATATCAGTTAGACGATGATTCATGATCAAGAAATGGCCAAAAACTTTGGCTCCAGGAAAAAACACCTTTCTGAAATAGTGCAGTGATAACTAAAGCTGCTGGTAATCCATGATATTCAATAGGAAATCTCAATGAATTCATTTTAAGCTTATTTAATAAAGCCCTTGATGGAATTCTAAGAAAATTTACCTGCTATACAACATCATATATTATATCTTCATCTATAACCATGGCAAATGTAGAGGACATTTAAGAAGATTACGGTGACCAAAATATAAAGTCTCACAGAATCTGTATTTGTCTCTGTCTGATCACTGTAGACACAAGAATTATGAAGCCTTCATCAGACAGCTTCATAAAGAAAATTTCATCCAATTGTATGTCAACTTTGATATTGGTTTTTGTTTCTCAAGGTTGTTTATTTTATTCATATATTTTCACAGTTTTATTTTAAAGAAGGACAATATGCGGTTTGCACTTTTTTAATTTTATTTATCTCCATGTGTTATTTGGGGTTTCCATTGCTGCAATAAAGCACCATGACCAACAGACACTTGGGGAAGAGAAGCCTTACTTCTACTTATAACTCTCAGGTCCCATTCCATCATTGACAGAAGTCAGAGAAGATACTCAAGGCAGGGACCTGAGAGTAGATACCCTGGAGGAGTACTGTTTACTATTTATTATAGATTGTTTAACTTATTTTCTTCTACTATCTATGACCCCCTGTCCAGGAGTTCCCTTTGCAGTAGTTTTCTTGTGTTTTGAATAGACACTTTTATTCTAAACATTTTTGCAATGACCCCAAACATATGAATCGTTATTGAGCATTATATAACAGTGAGTTGAGTGTATCATAGATATAATTGCTTGTGGAAAGGGTACTTTAGTTTGTCATATGACAGCTTTGACACTACAGGGTAAACTGAGGCAAGCAGTAAAGTGTGGCATCAGCAATTGGGGTCAATGGTGAAAGCAGCTGAAGGGGCTCAGCATGAAAGAGCTGATTGGGGCTCGTCCAGATAAAGACTGATTGGGGCTGCTGGCTATGATACTTAGCAATTAGAAAAAGAAAGAGAAGTCACAGAGAGAGAGAGAGAGAGAGAGAGAGAGAGAGAGAGAGAGAGAGAGAGAGAGAGAGAGAAAGAGAGAGAGAATGGTTGAAACAAAGGCAGGCTCTAGTAGGTTTTTACTTAACCCTTTTGATAGTCCCAGAACAAAGATTTATTACCTCATGTACTCGTCATACATTTTCCAGAAACAATCATAACTAAAACATATTCTTCAAAAACAGATTAACATCATTACACAAGAAGAAAGTATACCAGAATTATTGATTGTGTTTGCTTTTCGAAACATATTTAACTAAACAATTCTAATCTATATTTCTTTCCGCAAGTTCATTGTAACCCCAAATTAAGAATTATCTTGACATAGATTACCAAAGTTTAAGCAAGCCAAAGTCTATAGTAGCAAGTTTCTCCCTGTACCTGGCTGAGGGCCACATACCTTTGCTAAGAAACAGGTCATGTGCCTTATGTCTTATTTTTGGAGTCTTGATTAGTTAGACTTCTCTATTTTTATAATAGAGTCATTTTTCATTACTCATAACTATCTATCAACTACCCTACTTTCATAAAATTATTTAAATGAAGGTAACTTTATGAAAGCTATTTAAATCAGATCAGGAAGTTCACAAAAACATTAATTCATGTAAACAGCATTATCTCAAGAACTTTTATCTTCATGCTGATCTGTAGGAAACTTGCCCAACAGAGTGAACTACTACCCAGGAAATAATCACACCAGGCTATATGCAATAAGGGGCTTCCAGTATCTACTCACAACAAGCCAAATAAATGAGGAATATGACAAAGATAAACATGAGACTTCACATTAGTAGCAAGAAGCAATCCTGGATAAAGTCTCTGAGGCCATACCTCTCCAGAATATAGCCACTGGAGTCAAGCAAGATGGTGGGCCATCTCCAGGAAGCCTTACTTACCCACTACAGGTCTTCCTGCATGGCATACACCACTGGTTTAATAATTTTGCATTTTTTGTGTCCTCAGCACTAACATTTTCTGAAACTGTGGATTTAACCACAATGATCTAAAGAATAATTTCTAGTTTCTTTATGTTTCTTAATAAACTGCTTTTAAATGTAGGTATGTGCTTCCTAAATAACAATGAGTGCTCTTCTTCTATAAAGAGAATAAGATCTTGTCATTTGTACCAATATACATGAAGTAGAAAATACATATTTGAATTACAATGCAGAAACAATCAGATGAAAGGATGTCCATCATATGTAAACTACAATAAAAATATTTGATATTAACATGACAGTTGGTAATTATATAGTGTTAGTTACTAGAATTGAAAAACCAACTATTGACCATAGGAAACCACTGGTAATGATAGTTAGATATACTTATTAAAAGGAAACATTGATGCTTCATTAAAGAATAAAGTCTCTCTTTCTCTGTCTGTCTCTCTCCCCCTTCCCCCTCCATTCCCCTCCCTTTGCCTTCCTCTCTCTCTCTCTCTCTCTCTCTCTCACACACACACACACACACACACACACACACACACACACATAACACACACACAAACACACACACTCATAAACATAGTTTAGGGAACATCACAAAAAGAGTCCTTATAAGAAATATAAGAACCAGAGTTCATAGAAGAATGTCTTCTAAACATAACAGGCCCATTGTACTCATTAAGTTATAGAAGCTGGTATAGCCAGCACAAAACCTGCACAAAATAAGTCAATTGTAGATCAAAATCTACAGAATGGAATGAGCCAATAAGGCTCTGTCCCTAGCCTGGGTGTTATTGGGAGTTTCTAGATTTTGGAGGAGGGATGGTCAATTTTCTTTTTTCTTTTCTTTCTTTTTTTGTGGATATTTTCTTTATTTACATTTCAAATATCATCCCCTTTCCAGGTTTCCCCTATAGAAGCCCCCTATTCTGTCACCCCACCCCCTGCCTCCAGTTTTCTTTAAGGACTGGCCTATGCAACTGTAGGTTGGACATGCTCCAGTGGATGGTAACTTCTACACATATCAATATAGATAGCCCATATTAGTCTCAGTTGGGAAGGAGGAGGAGGAAGAGGAAGAGGAGGAGAAGGAGGAGGAGGAGGAAGAGGAGGAGGAGATAATATTGGAGGAGTAATGTAAGAAGTGTCCAGGGGAAACTGGAAGCAGGACTGAGGTTATATAAATAAAATATATTTGTATATGAAATTACCAAAGGGGGGGGGGGAAAAACCAAAGAAATAATTTTGAAAAATTTCCCAACAAATAAGTGGTATTAGAGGAAATTACTATGTGTAAACTGGCCATAATACAAGTAAATATCTTACTTACTTGTACTATGACCTTATATTACATTTTATTGTATTTTTATTGTATTATTTCTGAATTTTATATATAAGCTTAAACATTTTTATGAATATATTCAGCTTCTTATTTTCTGTAGGTAGGCTTTATGGGTCTAAAAAAATTGAAACAAACGATTTTGAGTCCTTAATAAATGAGTTAACATGTAGTAACATGTAATATGTAATATGCCAATTTGGACTCCGGTTCATCATCTTTCTTTCTGTGTGGGAGCTCAGAAGGTTCCTAAGGAGCAGTGGTCACAGCTTTATGTTTTTTAGGGCTCTGTGAATTCAATATATTTTTAAATAAAACAATCAGACCATCAGGTATATTTTTTTATCTCCTGTGTATTTTATAAATTACTGTTCTTTGGGACACATCATTAGACTGTGTTAGGTTGTGAACTTGATAAAGAGGGCTAAAAATATGAAGAGATTTGTTTGTTATTAAAAAAAAACACAAAGAAAAATAACAACAAGAACTCAACAAATCCAGTTCAATTCTTTCCTTTAAAAGTTTTTATTGATCTTAGCAATTCTGACTGGCATGAGGTCGAATTTCAGGGCTGTTTTGATTTGCAATTCCCTGATGATTAATGATGTGAACATTCTTTAGGTGCTTTTCTATCATTCGAGTTTCCTCAGTTGAGAATTCTTTGTTTAGCTCTGTGCCTGATTTTTAATAGGGTTATTTGATTGTTTGGAGTCTAATTTTTTGAGTTCTTTGTATATATTGGATATTAGGCATCTATTGGTAAAGATCTTTTCCCAATCTGTTGGCTGCCGTTTTGTCCTATTGACAGCGTCTTTTGCCTTACATAGCTTTGTAATTTTATGAGGTCCCATTTGTCAATTCTTTATCTTAGAGCATTAGCCATTGGTGTTGTGTTCAGGAAATTTTCCCCTGTGCCCATGTGTTCTAGGTTCTTCACAACTTTCTCTTCTATTAGTTTCAGTGTATCTGGTTTTATGTGGAGGTCCTTGATCCACTTAGACTTGAGCTTTGTACAAGGAGATACGAATGGATGGATTTGCACTCTTTTACATGCTGACCTCCAGTTAAACCAGCACCTTTGTTGAAAATACTGGTTCCCACCACCCCCCCAACTGGGTGGTTTTAGATCATTTGTCAAAGATCACGAGATTAAAAACTCAGTTGAGAGCAGATGCTGGCAAGGATGTAGAGAAAGAAGAACACTCCTCCAATTTTTGGGAGGATTGCAAGCTGGTACACCCACTCTGGAAATGAGTCTGTCTGTTCCTCAGAAAATTGGACATAGTATTACCTAGGGACCCAGTTATACCACTCCTGGTCATATGCCCAAAATATGCTCCAACATATAAAAAGAACCACTAGGTTCATAGCAGCCTTATTTATAATAGCCAAAAGCTGGAAAAAACCCAGATGTCTTCAACAGTGAAATGGATACAGAAAATGTGGTACATTTACACAATGGAGTACTACTTAGTTATTAAAAACAATGAATTCATGAAATTCTTAGGCAAATGGATGGAACTAGAAAATATCATCCTGAGTGAGGCAACCCAGTCACAAAAGAATACAATTGGTATGCACTCAATGATAAGTGGATATTAGTCCAAAAGCTCACAATAACCAAGATACAACTCACAGATCACATGAAGCTCAAGAAGGAAGACCAAAATGTGGGTGCTTTGGTCTTTCTTAGGAGTAACAAAATACTCACAAGAGCAAATATGAAGACAAAGTGTGGAGCAGATACTGGAGGAGGGGCTGTCCTGAGACTGCCCTATCTGGGGATCTAGCCCATGTGCAATCAGTCACCAAAGGCACACACTGATGTTGATGTCAGGAAGTGTATGCTGACAGGAGCTTGATATACCTGTCTCCTGAGAAGCTCTGCCAGTGCCTGACATATACAGAGGCAGATGCTTACAGCTAATCATTGAACTGATTACGGGTCACCAGTGGAGAAGTTAGAGACAAGACTGAAGGGGCTTGAGGCCACATGGGGAGAGCAACAATTCCAACCAACCAGAGCCCTCAGAGTCTAAACCACCACTCTGGGAACACAAATGGAGAGATGCCGCAGTGTGGGGAAAATTCTGGGGCGGGGTGGCAGAAGTGGGTGGTGGGTGGGAACTTATCCTCGTAGAAGCAGGAGGAAGGGGTATGGAATAAGGGGTTTCGGGGGTGGGTGGGAAAAGGGAATAACATCTGAAATGTAAATTTAAAAATCCCGTAAAAGTAGTTTATATTGATTGTTTGTTTTCACATCATGCTCCCAAACTTGCTCCCAATTTCACTCATCTCATCCCCGTATCCAGGGTATCTGCTTTCTACCCTTGCAACCACCCCACAAAAGAAAATTAAAAAATAAAAATCACCATAGCAACAGCAACAATAGCAAAAATGTATCGTTGTATTGAGGAAGTTATAGAGTGCCACAATTTGTTACACAGTATACCATTGGACCTTACTTCTTTCCAAAGATATATTCACCTCAATGAGTTATTGATCAAGTTCAGGCCTCTGGCTTCTGTTACACTCTCAACACTAGATTCTCCCCAACAGAAATCCTCTCAGATATCTTGTTGCAGTGTCATGGAGATCGAGTGGCTTTGGATATTCAGGACATGTCCCCTCAGACGCTCCAGCAGTTCATAGATGGGATAGATCTTGAGAGGGGCAAACTCAAAGCCCTGGATCTGGGCATGGATAATAACTGAGTAGGTCAGCCTGCCAGCTCTCCCACACCCACATTATCAGAGCCAGCTCTCCAGTACTGCCTGGTTAGCAGCCAGTTCACCTGTGCTCATACCACCAAGGCCAGCTCTATTGTGTTAGCTATGTGAGGTGCAGGCCTGTTATCCTATGGACTGAGAAAGATGGGATATCTGTCCTGCTTTTATGACTTTGGCGCCATCTCTCTTGTGTGTTGCAGCTTGTGAGGATCGGTGGAGGGGAGGCCATCTTCCCTTGTTCATGTCATAGCACAATAGACAATGAAGAAAGCCAGTGAACCCTTGCCTCAGCCACCAGGGTCAGGTGTCCTGTGCATTCTGACATAATATAGGATATCTGAGCAATTACAATGCTGGCATATACAAATGTTTTAATCTATTTCTATAATATTGAGACAATATGTAATGTTTCTTTGTATTCACTCATCTATGACTTTCTGAGAATTAATCATAAGGACTCCAAGCCATAATGATATATCAGAACACTACGATATCTGAAAATCTATTTTCTTGAAATAATTGTTTATCTGCATAAAACCAAGAAGAATGTAGATTTTGAAGGGTATAAATTTTAGGATCTGTTAGTACTAAGTTGAACTTTGTCCATACTGAGTTACCATGATTTGCTGAATTGACTCATCTTCATGGTCTGCATTCTTATCTGTCTAATTGCAAGGTTACTACATTCGTGCTATGTTGTAATGAATGCAAAATATTTGGATTATCCCTGTTTGATTTTTGGAATATCTTTGTGTTTAACTTTCTTCCTCTGCTTAGTTTTACATTTAAGGTGGGAAAGTTTCGTTAATGAGGCCATTTAAAATAAAACAATGTATATGAGTATTTTGTCTATGTTGGTGTCTGTGTATCACATGAATGTAATATCTGCAGAGGACTGAAGTGAATCAAATACCTTGGAACTGGAATTGTAGACTGTTGTAAGCCGCCAGGTGGATAGTACTGGGTCCAATAGAAGAACAGGCAGTGCTGGTAATGGCTGATTCATCTATACAGTCTTTTAAAATACTTTAAAAGACACTATAAGTGGACTGTCATTCTGCCTTCTGTTAAATTCAAACATGAGTGTCTGGTTGTCTACCTACTAAATTTCCAAATGCAATAGATCCACACTGGTATTATCTGAATTATTATTATTGTTATTATTATTATTTCTTGACTTTGTTTTAGTAACATATGTAATTGAATATAGGGATGACCACATGTCCTATTTCTTTCTCTTAAGTGTCATTTTTAATGTTATTACAAGTTCACTTTTTCCTCAATGTGTACTTAAAATAATTTGTGTATTTTTGCAAATCTCAATGGTATTCTTATTGCTAAAATCTACTCATTTTCATCTTTGCAAAATTATCTGGTTGTTATTCACAATTGTGAAAATAGAAAAACATTGATCTTGACATTTTAATATCCAATGTAAATATGTCTTCTTCAAGATATTATCTTGATTATCATCTTATTATCTCATTTTTACAATATTTTATTATCTCCTGTGTATGTATGTTTAATTTAAAAAAAAAAAGTTTCAGTAAGTTTATGGCCCTAAGTCAGCTCTACAGTAATAAAATATGAAAGCCAAAGAATTTACTCTAGAAAGAAAGCTTCAGCAGGGACAGAATCTTAAGGAAAAGTATGTTTCTGACCTGCCTTTGATATTCTTATTCTGATATCCTTGAGTCACACAATATATAGAAATGAAGGGTTTGGAAGTTGATGTTTTCAAACTAATTACTGACTTTTATTATTCTCTAGATTAAATACTGTTATGTACTATTATATAATTATTTTGTTTCTTCCATTTTCATAAAATGTATCACTCACTGTATGTATTCAGCGTCACTATAGGTGTTAAGAGACTTTTAAATCTATTAGTTATTGGTGGTTTGTATGTATTTAATCTACAGACATTATTTGCATCATAAAATGTACGCCTTTAGGATGTGGTACATTTTTACAATATACATCTAAATTTACTTTACATCAACTAAGTTTTAAATTTCTGCTCACTCTTCAGTTTCCTGTAAATCTTGTTGCTGTAGTCAAGTTGTAGTATTGTGGAGAAAGTTACTATGGAAAAGCCAGAGCTAAGCTGGGTTTATCCTTCTTGTAGTTGACTGTAGGATTTGCCAAGCTGCCTTTGGGATTCTTTATCTTTCAAGTCAATTAACTGCCCCAGGCAGTGTGTTAGTATTGATTGAACTGTAACATTTGTGTTTTGAACTTTCAATCCAAAGATTTGTTGTTCTCTATTTTAGGAACTCCAAATTAAATCATATGTTTGACTGCTTTCCTTTATTTTTGCCTTTGGAAGAGTTAATATTCATATTGTGCATCATTTCTGTTGGTAGCTGTCTATTGATTTCTTTTTAATTTTATTCTTAACCATCTGTCCTTCATTTTACTTTTAGCATCCTGAGTTTTCTCATAACTGTCATACACATGACAATATTGTTCTATCTGTATCTATTTTTCTTTCATGTTCTTCCAAAGTGACTTGATGTTATTTGACCTGAATTTATCTTTTTTATTAGTTCATCCTGTTAACTTATTACATCTTTTGTTCAAGCTTCCATTTCATGCCAAGCTTGTACTTTCTAAAAATTCATAATACACAGGATACATTTATACTAAAATGCTAATTTAAAAGAAAATGTTTTTTTTACAGCTTTACTTCTCTGCTATAAACATTTGTATATTATTTAGTGTGTTAATTTATTCTCATGTACATATACAAAAGCCTTATCTTTTCATAATTATTTAAGCTTTCTTGTTTTCTTCTCAAATTCTCAGCTTACACATACACTCATATTTTCACTTTCTACTTTTTTATTTGTTTTAAATAAACAGTTTCTTGAATTATTCATGTTTAGAGGCATACATGACAAAATAATGAAGATAACATAAATATTAA
Organism: Mastomys natalensis; assembly: GCA_021653895.1. Classification (NCBI taxonomy): domain Eukaryota; kingdom Metazoa; phylum Chordata; class Mammalia; order Rodentia; family Muridae; genus Mastomys; species Mastomys natalensis. Next base: position 634,034 of record JAJTUV010001281.1, read on the forward strand.
TTAGTTGTTGTTTGAGACTAATTATACAGTTTGTGAACACCTACTAAACAGCAATTTTTTTTTACATGGACTATAATACTACAAAAGGTATAGATGACATAAATCTTGAACACAGGTAAGTTTTATCAGAAATATATACATTTCCTGTGTTTACACGATTCTATCTCTCTCTGTCTCTCTGTCTTTCTCTCTCTCTCTCTCTCTCTCTCTCTCTCTCTCTCTCTCTCTCTCTTGTGTGTGTGTGTGTGTGTGTGTGTCTCTCTGTCTCTCTGTCTCTGTGTGTATATGTGTGTGTGTGTGTGTGTGTGTGTGTGTGTTGTGTCTCTTTCTCTCTCTGTCAAAAAGTATTTGATTGCTTCCAGCCTATGAAGCAAATTCTTCAGCACCTAGACAACCTGCTTTGCTTCAACTGTCTGCTTTCTGAATGTAGTCAAAATATAAGTACCAAGGTGTCTACTAAATATGGAAATAAGCTACTAATTTATTCTGAAATCATCATTATAAGTTTTGCCTGCTCTGCAGCAAAATACACACTCAGCAGGCTTCTGATGTTTCAACCATTCACATTCAAAAGGACTGTCCTTGACCTACCCCTTGATGGGTAACATCTCAGGCTTTGGAACACTTTGTGCATATGCACAGTTTTGTCTTTGGGAAATATCAGACTTTTTGCTGGCAATTTGATAGGTGGTGGTATTTTTCATCATTACATTAGTTAGGATTTCTATGCTGTTATAAAACACTACCCTCAAAAGGAGCTTAGGTAGGAGAAGCTTTATTTCTGCTTACATTCCCTAAACACAGTCCATCATCAAGTCAACTCTGAGGGAACTCAAAGCATAGAGATGGAAGCAGGAGATCAAGCAGAAGTAAGTCACAGAGCAGTGCTGTTTCCTACCATCCACAAGGGCTGGGACTGCTGACATCAATCATTAATTAAAAAAATAGAGAGAGAGGCTCTCTCATGGAGACATTTTCTAAATTGGGGTTTTCTCCTATCTGATGCTACCTTTTCTCAAGTTGACAAACAAACCAACAAACCAAAAATACCCCCAAACAAAAATAAACAAACAAACAAAGCCTAATAAATTAAAAGCTAGATAGCACAATCATGCTGTGTTGATTTTTTTAATCTCCTGTTAACAACTGAGTAACTCCTGTCAGTAACTCCTGTGGGTTGATGAGAGCAAGCCTGTTGTCTGCTTGACCTATCCTACACATCTTTAACCTTTATTCAATTCACATGCAATCCTTTTGATATTAAACCCAAAAATGTGAGCAAATACAATCCAGTAAATTGATAACAGTAAACTTAGTGACTTAGTATTACCACTGGCCCCAAAGGTGTGTGGCTACTCAGTCATGTCAACCTTAATACTGTTCTATCATCTCTCATGGTTACCTTTGGGAGCTGTATGCAGATGTTTCAGATGTTGAAATTCCAATGTTAATGAAGGTGTGTACTGTGTGTGCTGTGCTCATGGTGCATTATGATGATTTTAGACAGGCAGGATTCGGTAGGCTGCCAGAATTTCTACTGTGAATCCATCTGAGCCTTGCCTTTTTTTTTTTTTTTTCTTTTTAAAAGTTAGTCAGAAGTTGGTTTTGTTTTTGGTTTGTTTATTTGGATATGGCTGTTTTTTTTTTTTTTTAATTATTAAGTCAATACTCTCCTTTGTTATGGGGTCTCTTTAAGCTGTTGATCTCTTCTTAGTTTAACTTTGGCAGTTTGGATGAAGCATGGAATTTAACAATTTCTTTTAGATATCAGAGCTTTGGAGTAATAGTGTTAAAGTATTCCCTCATAATCTTCATTTCTGCATTATTTTGGAGTCAGTTGTAATGTTTCCGTATTTGTGTCTGATTTTGTTCATTTAGGTCTTCCCTCTTGATTATTTGGCTCAAGATACTCTTAATCTTGTTTATCTTTTCAAAGAACTAACAGTTCCTTTATAATGATTGATTCTATTTTTAAATGTATTAATCATTTTATTTGTTTACATTTCAAATGTTATCCCCCTTACTGGCTGTTTTTGTGTGTCAACTTGATACAAGCTGGAGTTATCAGAAAGGACAGAGCCTCCCTTGAGGAAATGATTCCATGAGATCCAGCTATAAGGCATTTTCTCAATTAGTGATAACAGGTGGGAAGGCCCAGTATGGGTGGTGCCATCCTTGGGCTAGTAGCCCTGGGTTCTATAAGAAAGCAAGCTAAGCAAGCCAGGGCACCCAGTAAACAGCACCCTCCATGGCTTCTGTGATGGTTCCTGCCTCCAGGTACCTATCCTGTGCTAGTTCCAGTCCTAAGTTTCTTTGGCAATGAACAATGTGGAAGTATAAGATGAAAAAACTCTTTCCTCCCCAACTTGCTTTTTGGTATTGATGTTTTGTGCAGGAATAGAAACTCTGACTAAGACATCCCCCTTCCTGGTCTCCCCTCCACAAACCAAATCTCATACCCATTCCTCTTCCTTTTGCTTTTAAGAGGGTGGTCCCCACCTACCCACTCCTACCTCACCTCTCTAGCATCTTTCATTTCTGGGGCATCAAGCCTCAACAAGACCAAGAATCTCCCCTCCCACTGATGCCAGATAAAGCAGTTGTCTGCTGCACATGTAGTGGGAGCCATGGACTGGCCCAGGCATCCTCTTTAGTTGGTCCCTGGGAGCTCTAAGAAGTCAAGTTAGTTGGTACTTTTGTTCTTCTTATGGGGTTGCAATTCCCTTCAGCTCCATCGATCCTTCCCCAAACTCTTCCTTTGGAGTCCCTGGCTCAGTCCAATGGTTGGCTCTAAGTATCTGCATCTATCTTAGTCAGGTGCTGGCAGAGCCTCTCAGAGGACAGCCATGCCAGGCTCCTGTCTGCAAGCACATCTTAGCATTGGCAATAGTGTTGGGTTTTATTGTCTGCTGATAAAATGGATTGAGTGATAGGGCAGACCTTGAATGGCCTTTCCTTCAGCTTTTGCTCCATTTTTGTCCCTTCATTTCCTTTAGACAGGGACTATCTGAGTTAAAAAAATGAGATTGTTGGGTGGCCCTATTCCTCTACTGGAGGCCATGTCTATCTACTGGAGGTGGTGTCTCTGGGTTCTATCTTGCCACTACTGGATATTTTGGCTAACGTTATCTCCATTAGGTACTGTGAGCCTCTCATATCCCTGGTGTCTGGCACTTTCCAGTGGTTCCCCAAGTGCCCCTTCCACTGCTAATTTTGTCTATTCATTATCCTGGCCCTCTGGACTTCTCTCCAGTCTCTTCCCATATCTGGTCCAGGCCCCTCTGTTTTTTTGTTTTTTGTTTTTTTCCTTTCCTCTTCCCTTTCCCATGTAGGTTCCTCCTACTCTCTGCCTCAGTGATTATTGTGTTCCCCTTCCAAGTGGCTTTGAAGCATCCACACTTTGTCCTTCCTTCTTGTTAAGCTTCATATGATCTGTGAGTTGTATCATAGTTATTCTCAACTTTTGGGCTAATATGCACGTATCAGACCTTTTGGGTCTGAGTTGCCTAACTCGGATGATATTTTCTAGTTCCAAGCATTTGCCTACAAAGTTCATGAAGTCATTTTTAATAGCCAAGTAGTGTTCCATTGTGTAAATATACCACATTTTCTGTATCCTAATTGATTCTTTATACTGTACTTCTCCTTTTAATTTCTTTAATTTATATTCCGATTTTATCATTTTACCAGCTACTGAGATAGGGTTCGTTTGTTCTTCTTCTTTTTTTTTCTAAACCTATATATTGCATAATTAAGTCAAGAAAAGAACATTTATTTGTGTCCTTTCTAATACTTTTTGAAGTAGGCCATTAGGATTTATTTCTTAAGGCTGCTTTTAGTATTTCCCAGGTGTTCTGTTGTGTTTTGTTTTAATTTTCATTTAGTTCCTGGAACTTTTTTTTTGTTATTTCTTCTTTGACCTATCATTATCCAGTAATGATTTATTTAATCTTCATGATTTTATACAATTGCTAAAGTTTTTTTTTTCTTTTTGTTTATTTTAAATTATTTGGACAAGAGTCAAGGACAGTATTACATGAACTGTCAATGAAACAAAAGCCTTAATTTATGAATACTATATGGATTTAAACAGTTCTCAATAGAAGAAATAAAAATACCTAAGGAATAACTCAAAAAATTTCTATTAGCATTATCAGTTAAGGAATTGCAAACTAAAACAACATTAAATACATAAATACAACCTTCTCAGGCTTTATAGTGTAAGTTGCATAAATGTGCATTCAAGAATGACTGTTTGCTATTGGATAACCAATTGTTGTGGTCTATCTGAAGGAAAACTGTTTATCTTTCTGTAGTTGCCTATAGTTCTTTTTCATGATTGAGGGCCTGGGGTTTCCCCGTTTTAAATCTATTGGGTTCCTTATTGCTCAGGTGATGAATAGGCAGCTACAGCAACAAAATATAACAAACAGGCTACTAATTTAAGAGAGAGCATGGCAGAGTTGGAGTTAATAGGAAGGTTCAGAGGAAGGAAAAAGGGAGAAATTATGTAATAATATTATAATCTAAAACACAATAAAACGAGTCAAAACTCCACAAAATTTAAAAGACAAGCTAGCAAGCAAAAAAACAAGCAAAACAAGAACTACAACAAAACAAATTAGACTTACACCAGTCAAAATAGATTAGATCAATTAAACAACTGACAAAAATTACTGACAAGGTTATTGAGAAAGAGGAATCCTCATTCACTGCTTATGAGAATTTAAAAAATAAATATAAATCTAAAACCTACCTATACTCTTGGCATATACAAAAGGTGTCAATACCCCACTCCACATAGTCTTGCTTAACAGTGTTCATTGCTACCTTACTCACAATAGTCAGGAAATGGAAACAACCTAATTCAGCCCACCAGATGAGTGGATGGTGGAGATGTAATACATCTGTACTATGAATACATCTATTCTTCTCAGCAGTAAAGCAAAAGAAAAATGAAAAGTGTAAGTAAATGGGTAGATGTAGATAAGGTTATGTTGAATGAGATAACTCAGACCTAAAAAGATAAATGGTATGTTCGTTCTCATCTCTGGTTCATAGTTCCAAATTCTCAGATGTGACGTACCATCATGGAGAACCACAGAAATTAGGAAATTATAAAGAGACGATGGAGTGCGGGGGCTTGAGGGTGTTAACAGAAAAACAATGGTGATGTCAAGCAGCAAATGTAAAACACAGAGGAGGCTGAAACTACTTTGGGAAAACAATTGGATACAATGCAGAGATCAACAGAAATTGGAGAGCCCAGACCTAATAGATTCATCTATGACGTAGCTACTCTATCTATGCCTCATAAAAAAAATGGTGAAAGATCCAGAATATCAGGAAGTCTATTGTGGCACAGTCTTTTCTAGGAATGGCTACATAAACAAAACTGGAGCAATGACAATATTCAAAGACATGCTAACATGGAACAGAGAAATCTCAGGAGGTCTCAGACCCTAAACAAATAAATGGAGGCTTTTACAGTGTTCTGAGAAAAAAGAATTATCATTTCCCAGAGTGAAGTCTCCCTCTTTGTTATCAAATGCAAAATAGTGAACACTGAAAACCTGAATTTATTTAGCAATACTTGTACATACATAGAGATATGGCAAAGATGGAGAGAGCTGTAGGTAAGGGGCTTGGGAAATGCTGGAGGGAGAACAGAATGTGATTACAAATGTGATTATAAATATTCATTAAAATAATTAAATTTTCTAAATAAGCCATAATAAGGTACAAAATATCTGTGATTCTCAAGGTAATAATTAAGATTTCAAGTGAAATTTAGGTCATAATATGAAATATTTTACACTTCTATATACACCTTTTGGTTGGTTAAAGAATAAAATAAATGCTTTATCTTATGCCTACCATATGTTACACATAAATAACTGCATACTATATCTTCTCTATAAATTGATAAGTATTATAATAAATAGTTTTCAACAGGAAAAATTAAATAAGCATAAATATGCTCATATTCTATATTTCTCTCATGTTCCCAGTGCTAAATAAATGTGGTGATAGTAGAAATAAAAATGATGACAGTTCACATGAGAAAAGATATTCTTTTAACATAGAGGTCATGATGGTCAACTAGGAAACCATTTTTTGTAGAGTTTCTCCTGAATCACACAAGGAAAACCATGCCTAAAGTTTATTGAAATTTAATGCTCCATTCATGAAAAATCTGTGATATCTGTGGCTGCAGAAATGAGATGCAAGCACATTGTCATGAAACAAAGAATCTGATTAAAGAAAAGCATATGATTGCTCAAGGAATCTAAACATTGTATGTTCAAAGACAGAGATTTTGTGCCACTGTAGAAATGTAGAGGTTTGCTTGAGATTGTTTTATAAATAAAGTGAAAGTTCAGGCTTTCCATAGAAGGTAAAGCATAATGCTGACTGGTAAGATGCAGAAAGACTGAAATCAGACATATAAATAACAAGTAATTTTAAATTCCTATACCTAATAGGACTCCTTTACAAGTGAAAAGTGTAACTACCATAATAATCAATTAAAAACAGTCTAATCAATATTTTTGGTTGTTCTGTTGCTTGTTTAAAGTATCCTTTCTATTACCAGAAAGTTGTAATGAAAAACCTTCTCACGATTCCTGTCAATCATTCTAAATATTATTAATATAAGAGAAAAATCTGACATATCAATTGTTAGTTGTTTTTGTTAACTGCATTAGTGGCATTGATACACACACACACAGACACACACACACACACACACACACACACACACACACAGATACACACACACACAGAGCGGGGTGATTTATTCTGTTTTTACTGGTGGTTATGATATATGTGATTGGTATATAATGTCAGAGGTCAACTTTATGGAGTATAATCTCTTCTTTGACCTTTATGCGGGTATTTGAACTCAGGTAACTAGATTTTTGCAGTAAGTGCCTTTACATAATGAGGCACCTTCCAGATATTTTAACATATACATGTACATGCACACAAACACTCACAATATGCACACATTATTTATTAAATAGTTTTCAGAAAGGAAAATGCATAAGTATTTATAAATTTTATATATATAACAATAGAGATTTACTTAGAAGCTCTAAATTTTAAATGTTTAAAATATCAGACATGCTAAAATAATCTAATATTTTTGTTATTGTGTTTGTGCAGAAAGTTCAGTTTTCTGTTTCAAAAAAATAACTTTGTTAAGTCTTCTTATGTGTTATTTTATTTTACAGCACTTTTTGAGAGGAAAACAAGATTTGAGTAGACCAAAAAAAAATTTCAAAATCAGTACAACCCTGTAAATTCTATTTGTTTATCATATTAAATATAATTCACAGCAAATGGTAAGTACTTTGGGGATTTAATCTTAGCTCTGATCTTAGCATCTCAGAATAAAATCTTTTGAACTGAACATTGCGAATCTAAAGATCTTTTACATTATCATGGCATACCAATATAATGCAAGGATATGTGCATTATACATTTAAAACATCTTCTCTGACCTCTACTCAGTTTTATAGAATTTATATGCTGAATTACTCCTGTCAGCTTTGGAACTGATGAGAAGGTCATTTCAAGAATAAAATAGGCTAACACTTCCTCTCACAACTGGACAAGTATTAAAATCTTATCAGAGATTATACATGTCCTATTGCTATACACTTAGCAAAGTAGTATGTCCTAATAACTTAAATGAACATTTCTAATACCGTGTGCTGAGGCTGTGGCTTAAAGATATAATTGGTTAATTAATGCTTGCACACCTTGTGTTTTTACTGAAACTACAAAAATTACAATTATTACTCATTGACAATAGTAAATTCCATAATTTACTTAAAGTTTCTGTCTAAGATTAGCCTCAGTATACACTATGCCAATTGTCTTCCCTTCTTCCCATTTACCCAGAAGTTCTCCAGTACTGAAGTTCATCTTGTATTGGGTGAAGATCAGACAGAGAGCCTCTTGCTGTCATATGGCTTCTGGAACAATTCTCATAGTTAGTTAAAATATGTCCTTCCCCATAATTCACAGAATCCCCAGAGTATACATTTTAAATGTAAAATTTTCATCAATCCATCTTCCGCTTCATATTTCTGAAGCATTTCTAATATGGAAGACGAAACTCATGTTTTCTTTTTTGGATGCTCTTGTCGATGAATTCTTTATGCTAATTATCACTTTGTATCAATCCACCTGTGCTCTCTTGCTGCTTCTCTGTCTTGCTCAGTCTGTTCCCACTTCTGGAGCTTTCGTAGGTACTTTCATGGAGTTTGAAATACTCTTAACATATCCTGTGAGAAGTGTCTCATGTCTGGAGCTTAATTAGTTTGCATGTGAGTGGTATTTAAGATGAGACAATTTACATTGCCATACAGTAAGATACAGCTTAATCCATTCTTCGTTATATTATGTAGCCTTGACATTTTCCAATGAAGTTATCACTTTTTGTTCTCCTTGATGCTAATTGGTTATTAAATTTATATTCTTAGTAGTTTATTGTTTTTAAGCTTTATTTTGGAATTTTCTTTTCTCACTTTTCTTAGCACATGATCAATCAGAGACTTGTTGACTAAATACAAAAATAGAAAAATATGTATTCTGATAATTAATGATAATTTATGTTTATTTTATCCATTCAGTTTATGCAATTACTATATTTACATACATATACAGAATTTGAACACACTTATATTGATATGAATTAACCAGTGCATTAGACCCTGTTTAATAAGAGTAAAGCAGGTGCTAAGTTTTCCAATAAATTTTCTGTCTGTAACCATCCCCACACAGCCTTTGGTCCACAATTCAGAAAATAAATGGTCCTTAGTCTGTCTATTTTAATATTTAGCATTCAAATTAATAATTAATAATTACTTTGTAATAATTATTATTGCAGTTCATATATATTAGCTATTTCAAAATTATTTCTTAAATATGCATGAAATTATGTTCTCCAAAGTCTTTCAGGTCTGATAAAACCTACATTGATTTTATGCATGAGAAGTTTCTATTCTTGAGAATCATACTGCATTTGATTTGATTTTTTTCTTATTAATGTAGATGCTAGTAAACTACTCACTAAGTTAAATATATTAAGTTTATTTCTCTTGTAATTTTCTTAGCCTGGACATAGAAACCTTATACTAAGCTTGTCCAGGGGTGAATGATGTAAGCTGAGTGTCCATCCTTGATATATAGAAAGAATTAAGAATGGACCTCATTAGTCTCAACTATGAATCCTGAAAAATAACTCCTCCTGAAACTTTTAGTTAATATGATATGATAATTTCATTGAGATGCCTCTACTTCATGAATGTTGGACATTTGAAAATGTGTTCCACCGTTAACTGTCTGGCCGTATGGCCTTGCTGAAATTATGTCTCTAGGAATGGGCTTTGAGCATTCAAATATTCTTGTGTTTCTGAGTGTACTTTCTGTTTTCTGTTTGTAGTTAATAATTGGCCTCTCACTATCTGGATGAGGAACTTTTACTACTATGTACTAAATTTCTATGAAAAACATGTTCTAAATGATAAGATGCAAATGTTTTATTTTTCACTAAGGAAGAAATTAGTATTTTTTGTGATTGTTACATTTAACTTGTTAATTTCTTTTGATGTGTGAGTTTGTGTGTGTGTGTGTGTGTGTGTGTGTGTGTGTGTGTGTGTGTGTATGTAGATGCTCAAGAATATCCAGACTGGCTACAGCAAGTTGCAGAAGTCTGAAGATAGCTGACAAGAGCAAGTTTTCTTTATTCAGCATGTGGATCTTGTAGTTTGGATGTGGATTGATCGTCTTAACAAAAAGCATCTTTCCCCAATAAGCCATCTACTAGCTCTCCAACAAAGAAACTAGTAATCTAGTGGAAATTTCAAGGGCACTCATTGTACACATATCTTCTTTGCTTTAAGTTTTTATCTCCTTAGCCACCTGGTTGCTGATCATTTCCAAGCAGTAGTATGCGTGACAGTTAGTTTTTCTTTGTCAATGAGCACAACCTAGTATCACTAAAGAGTCTCAACTGAGGAACAGGAGGACATCACCTTTTTAGGCTGAAACAGTTCAGGGTCTGGCCTGTGAACTGGATAAATGCAGAAAGTATCTGAGCATGAGCACCAGACACGCAACATGGATGTGGTCACTTCTCTTCTTTGCGTGTGAGTGTAAGGAGGCCAGTTGTCTCATGTGTCTGCCACAGTAATGTTCTGCATTCTGGAATTTTCTTTGAATTTGTTGACTGAATAAGGCCCTTCCCTCCCTAATTGCTTTTTTTGTCAGGGTGTTTAAGCACTGCACAAGAATGAAACTAGACAATACACACGTAAATTTCAGTGACTCCCTAAATATATAACTGAAAATAGTCTTAAGCAGCATAGTTCAGAAATTAACATATTTACATATTTTTCCTTCCAGAAAATAGCAACATTTTGTTTTTTGTATAATGGAAGAGAGGTCAGAAATAATCTTGCCACTACTACATGTTATGCCATTGGGTTTCCTATAGTTGGGCAAATCACAATCTTCAGTACCTGTGGACTGCAATAGATAAGCCTTGCTATGGGAAAACCATCTAATACAGTTATGGTATCTATCTGCCTTGTGAAAATAGAAACATGTCAAAAATTATATTCCATGAGTTGAAATCACATTCCATAAATATAACGTCCCCCTCTAGTTAACATGAGAAGATTAAACATTTTAATATTTTATAGCAACACATAAAGACACTGAAAAAGTAGTAGTGAAAAAGTGCAGGATGTCCTAAGTAAATCTCATTATTTCCTTGTGTTGTGTGTTTTTTCTTTTTTCCTATGAAGTTAGAACAAATGGTAGTGAAATCAATATTGACATTGCTAGCTAGAAAAAGGTATGTGAATGTTTTGGTCCTGAAGCATTTGTGCTTCAAGTCAACATGTAAGAATAAAAAGAATATTTTAGTCTCCAAGTCAAGGGTAACTTGTTTACTTCCTATTAGCCAGCCTCAGGCTTTATCTGATTTATATCTATTCATTAAGATTTGAAAACAATGAACAAGTCACATCTTCAGTAACATTTATACAGGAATTTCTGTCTAAAATTCTTTGAAAATTATTCCTTCCATCAAATTATAGTTCTGAATTCTGGGAAGCACTTATGCTGTGCATTCATTTAAAAAGTGCATTGAAAATTAGAATTAACTTTTTCAAGTAATAGCAGTTTAGTATTTTGGGTTTGTACATTGATCCCTAGCAAGCAGGATATTATGAAATAAGTTAAAAGTATGTATACTGGAGATGATTGAACAGAAAATTCAAATTTTATCTAGGAGATACAGCATGTAAGATGGTAATTGGACCACCTTTTAGAAATATAGGTACTAAAAAACCAACCCTAATGGGAACATCAATGACAATGATCAGCTGAATTATTGTGACATGGGAGGCAGCCTATAAAATTTTCCTAAGCACTGTCAGTACTCGTTGACCAAAGTTCATCCATTTTTATAATCCATTGAATTTTGATAAGCTCAGGGAGGAGGAAGGCAATCTTTAGTTTCATACTCACTGCTTATCCTATCACATTCCTACAGACCTCCTGAAATCCATAGCCACACAACCAGACCTCGTTAATTTCTCATATCTTTTACTGTAAGCCTAGCCTCTAAAGGCTGAACCATCTCTCCAGGCTGTCCCTTGAAGTCTCAATGGGCTACACACAAAAACAAATAGTCATGGAAGTGAAAGTTTTGTGGGTAGGGTTGATAGATAACAGGAGGGAGAAGATCACACAATTACACAACAAAAAATTCTGACTCCATATTGATCAGTCTTTCTTATCTTATTAGCTTTCTCTACTACTCAGTAGGAGAGAGTTCAACTAACAGGCAGTGAGCAACACAATAGCTATACCCACAGAGCTTGGATAATGCCTCAGTTAGGTACCATTTCCATAAGGCCCCTCTAGCTAAGCCCAGATATTGCAAAATTCTAACTGACACTTCAATTGCATCCTTGTAAGAATAAGACCCTGAGCACAAGACAAGCTTGTAGTAACTGATTTTCAAGGCAGGAAAACTGGGGGGACAGTAAATGTGTGTGATTTTTAAACAGCTCTGATTTGTTATGCTGCTCTAGATAGTACATGAATTTATATAGGAAAATAATACTCCTTAACTGCAACATTATAGGCACATTATTTGTGAAGGAGTTGCATATTTGTGCATTTTGGCTTAAAATTACCAAATTTCCAGAGTTGGTTCTCATAAATAACTAGATTATGATATATTTTAGTGAAAAAAAATAATGTTCACATATATAATCTGGAATCCTAAAGAGATGCATTATGTATACATTTCACAGAGTACTGGTTATTAAAGCAAATTCCTGCTAATTTTTGTGGATCATTATTACTTTTTGATGGACATTTACACATTATAGATAGGCTACTTATAGCAAGTAAGTCATTTAAAATATTATAGTTTAAATATTTTTAAATCTTTGAATCATGAATATATGTTTACATGGCTCTCCCTTCTGTCTCCTCACTCATCCCATGATTCTTAATTCTATGTTTTTTGATCAGGGAAAGGGAGACACTGATATTTAAAGTTATTATTGAATACTATTGAAACCTATGTATTCATGTCTCTCATTTCCCCTCTATTTGGCTTTCCCACTCTTTTGGAATTTATGTTTTATCACTCTTATTTAACACATATGATACACATAACACACTTACATACCTATTTGGATTGTGGAGAATATACATACAATATATGTTGTGGATAGCCCCAGCCTTGTATTTTGATCCTAGTTCCACCCTTCTGGGAGGAGCTGCAGAGGAGGATTGAATCTGTACACAGGTGACATCTTGTAAACCTTCTGTCCAATTAAAACCTGTAAAATAAAGGCTAGAGCCAGTGATTGAGCAGTAGAAGGGGAGGCAGAAAAAAAGGCTTAGGGAGGAGAGAGTGAGAGAAATTCGAAATAAAAGGGGCAGAGGGAAAAGAGAAGGGAGTTGTCCAGAGATGCAAGAGAGAAGAGAAGAAGCAGGAGGAAGCCAAGCAACAATATCAACCAATCAGAGCCCCCAGGGTCTAAACCACCAGCCTGGGAGCGCTTAGGGAGGGACCCATGGCTCCAGCTATATATGCAAGAGAGCTATTTATAAGTGGGAGAAGAGATCCTTGGTCCCATGAAGGCTGGACATCGTGGGGCAGGGATATTCGAGGGTGGGGAGGTGAGGTACGGGGGAGGTTGGGTGGGGGTACACCAACGTGGAGGCAGGAGGAGTGGGGAAGGGATAGGGAGTTCCTGGGAGGGAGGGGGAAAAGGGGGTAAGGGGAAAACATCTGAAATATAAATAAAATTTCCAATTAAAAAAAAAAATAAAGGAAGCCGATGACAGTGGAGCCGGAGCTTGGAGGACAAGGACACAGCAGCCTGGATAAACCTCAAGTTATAAGGGATCTCATAACCGGGAATTAGAGTAGTGTAGTGGTAAATCTGCCCAATCCAGGAGTGCAATTTATACCCATAATAATTGAGTTGTGTTTTCCTTTACTGGTCTCCTTTGGGTAGGAGAACTTACAGCGACAAATAATAATTCCCTCTACTACAAATTGGCACCCAACTTCTACTACACACACACACACACACACACACACACACACACACACACACACACATATATATATATATATATAATATATATATATATATATATGTTTGTACAATCTGTGGATTGCAGTGTGACTATCCTTTACTTAGCAACTAGGAGTTTCCAAATAAATCTACATAAGAAGCAATCTGGTATACACATTCTAATATCTAACAAAATATACTTCAAAGCAAAATTAATCAAAAGAAGTGAAGGACACATCATAAACATCAAAGAAAAGAATCCACCAACATAATATGTCAGTTGTTAACATCTCTACCCTGAATCTAAGACACCCACATTTGTTTAAAAAATTACTTTTTAAATTTTAAGATTATATATATATTTTGTTTTCTTTACCTAACACATATGATACACAAAACACACTTACACACACACACACACACACACACATACACACACTTTGCCATTTCCAAAATTACACAACAAAAATTTGTGTGTATATATTATATATATATATATATATATATATATATATGTTTGTGTGTATATATATGTACACACATATACTTGCTGAGATGATTTAGTATTGCTTACATGTGTCTAAGCCTGACCTGTTTGTAATTTTGAACCTGTCAGAAAGCTTGTCTCTAGAGAAGACTGATTCTTCATCTCTCAGTAACTATCAATTATTTTTCTCTCTTCTTGGGCTTAATTCATGGAAGAACAGTACCCTTATCCATTTTTGCATGTCAATTGCTATCATTATTTTTTGTTGTTATTTAGATAACTTGACTCTTAAACTTTTTTGTGTCCAGCTTTTCCATCTTATACTGAAGACAGAAAGCAGATCTCAAAACAGATGTAACATTCTCATCTTCTGTTCCCCTCACCGCCATTTTTTTAGATGTAAACTGGGCCTGGAAATTCCACTAATAATTGTTCTCTGAATTTTGGAAAGTTGTGGTTTTCTGTAATGATGTCCATCTGCAAAAAAGTAGATTCATTGGTTAGACAGGAGAGCTACACTTATCTTTGTGTATAAGAATAGATATTTGGAATGTGGTTAAGCATTATACTGGTTCAATGAAAAAGCACTAGTTGCTTCTCTTTGAGGGTGCACAGCTTTACCAACAACGGAAAGCAGTCTATGTGTACAGTAGAGTGCATGAATTTCCCCTATATAATAGGTCTTATTTCAATTCAAATACCACTGGTTACCTGCAGGATATAAATGTCAGCTTAGCATCTTTTCATGTGTTGCTATCATAGTCACTGTTATTCTTCATAGCCATTGCACCTGGGCAATGCTAGAGCTTTACTATCAACCCCTATATTTCTATTTTCCATTTGTGCATAACTGAAGTTACCTTGACAAGTGAAATAATATATATGATACTTTAATAGATTCTGTATGGTTAGATTCAGTTTAATTATTTTCAGGGATTACACTGGAAAGAATTTTTTTTTTTTTTTTTATGTCTAGGTTAAGTATTTATCTGGTCACTGATAAACTATGTGATAAGAACAACATAAGGAAGTAAATGTTTATTTTGGCTCACACCTTCAATGGTGTATGAGTTTATCATGATATGGAAAATGCAATATCACTGAACGACTTTCCTTGACAGCAAGTATTTATGTCATGACTTGATCATATTTTAAGCCCAGGACTTAGAAGTCAGTCAGAGGAAAATATAATCTTCAATTTCTACTACCAATGACTCATTTCTGTGAGCCAAGCAAGAGCTACAATGGTTTCATAGCCTCCCAAGGATCACAAAGAGCCAGTAAACCAAATTTTAAAACACTTGACCCTTGGAAAATATGTTCAAGTCAAACTACACAATGTCTGTTCGTAGTGATAAAAATCTATGCAGTGGTTTTGATGATGCTGCACTGAGAAAAGCAGACTACAACACTGAGGAGTTTGCTCTCAAGACACTTGTCTGTCATGTCAGCCCAAGTGTGCTTATTCTCAACTCCTGTGCCTCAGAGAAGCTTCATTCATCAAACATCAAATGTCTGTTATGTTTTGCATATTTGTTGGAGCAGCTGGTGTCTGCATGATAATTAATATTCTTTGATATTGAAATAAACAAGAATCCCAAACCTGCTGTTTACAATCCTTCTACGTTTATTTCTTTGGAATTTACACATTTTCTTGGTCATACAAAGATTGGAGATGACCCTCCTAATTTCTTTAGAGAGCACAATTTTTCACTATTACAATTTGGGCCACACAATAGCTTTGGTGGTTGTGATATAAGTAGTCAATTTTAGCTCTTGGCTTATGATTGTTTGAAAATTCCAGTTTTCCTTACACAGTCATTTTGATCCATCTTATTTTTTTTATTATATTTCTTTTGTTTTTTGTCTTTTGCATTTTTTATAAAGATTATTCATTGTCTAAAATTTCTATCTTTCTAAGAATCTTGAATTAGCCAGTATCTTTTCTCTTTTGCTGAAAGTCAGTTGTTAACTTCTTCCAAGTAAGAATCATGAACACATGCTGTCTGAGCACCTAGTGTACATAGCTCTGTCTCTCCAGAGACAATTTGTTTCTTTGAAAGGATTACACACATTTCTTTTTTTTTTTTTTTTTTTTTATTTTTATTTTCAGCAAATCAAAAAAATTTAAAAAGCATTCAAACAGAATAAAATGAAAAGAAACAAACAAGCAAAATACCAAGGGGCAGATATACTTATACAAGAATTCTATAGAGCCTTCAAACAAGCAATACTTTTTGAGTTATGTTTAAAAAAATTCAGAACCACAATAAGCTCCTTCACAAAGCAAATAATATTGAAATAGTGACATCAAGTGTAAACCCAACAAAAATATATAAATTATAGTCCAGTATCCCTCATGAATATACATACAAAAATTCTCAATGAAGTAGTTGCAAACTGAATAAAAGAGATATAAAAAAATAATATTCCATGAATAACTGAACAACTGTTTTTTTTTTTTTTAGAAGACCGTACTCCATATATAGGCTGCATGTTTTGGGATAGCCCCCCCTCCAGATGTTTGAGACTTACATGAAAACCAAGCTGCACATTTACAACATATGTGCAGGGAGGCCTAGGTTCAGCCCATGGAGGTACACACATTTCTTAAACTTTTATAAGTTTTGCAAGTCAAATGCCATAGAGTTAGCAAAATCAGCTTTGTGTAGTGATTGCTGGTTCACTTCTATCTCAAGCACCACTGGGCCTAAGATAGAGTATTTCAGTATAGTCAAGAGAAAGCTGCATTTTTGGGAATTTCTCAGTCAAGGTACAAGTTATTAACCCTCTTATTGCAGAATGCTATTTCAACTTATGGGTAGTTTTTCTGTGCCATAAGTAGCATAACATTTTTGAGAAATGCATGCTCCTATATAAGTTAACAAGAGAATAATATTTTTTGTACTATAAATATCAGTAAAAGATCCTTTCTTCCTAGAACTCTCTACGTTAATCTCACATCTGGGCTTGTCTATATTTCTTCTTTATGCCATTCTGCCCTTTGTTGAAAAAATATTTAACATAAATTGTCAGATAATTGGCCTGTGTTGACTTGTTAATGAGTTTTAGGCTTTAAACATTCATAAATAGGTGTAAATAATCTTGTTCCTGAAAACTGAAAAACAAAAATAAAGGAAATATCTTATTCAAATACTAGTAGGTGAATCACAGTTTAAGATTGCCATTTTAAAACTGAAATTCAGAAATGAACCAATACTTCTTGCAGGTATGAATTTCATGGATTTCTATTGGGAAGACACAGAAAGTTACATGCCAAGTAGCTTAGACAAGAAGTAAAATATAGGGAAGAGTATACCTAGCAAAGCGCACTGGCTAATTCAATACCATTCACTCCAGTGTAATTTTTGGCAAGTTCTTTTAAATGTTCACAGATACCACACACCACTGTCAAGGAAAGATGATTTTATCATTTATTCCTTGAGCTACATTACAGTAGCCTCTGTCTGTACATAAACATTGACATGACAGTTTGGCTTTTGTTTTATGCTCTTTGCTTTTTAATTGTTATTAATTTTCATTATTCATCTTATATCCTTATCATAACCCCCTCACTTCCTCTCTTTTCATTGCCACCCTTACAAATTGTTGCCCCCATTACTCCCTGTTGTGGACTAGGAATCACTCCACAAATCATACAAACATCGATCTCAGTCAGATAGGAAAGATTTATTGAATGCACTCCCTGATGTTGATCAAAAGACTCCAGTAACTAATTGTGGAACCACCCTGATCTCAGGGCAGGCTTTTTATAGGAAAAAAAAAAACAGGTTCAAAAGGTTAAAATGCAAGAAGGGAAACAGTACTACATTTTGGCTTACTAGGCAAAGTATTATCAGATAACCTTAAAATTTATTAATTCTGAGTAAGGTAAGGGTGGTGGTGGATAAGTCCCAGTAGATCAAAGCATATCCTCTGCCACTGAGGCCCTACCAAGCAGTTCAAGAAGAGGAAGAAGAATCCAATGGCAGGAAACAGAGTCTTAGACAGCATTTACTTCATTTGTTAGGGAACACACATGAGGACATGTGCTGCACATTTGTTTTAAATGTGTGGGGACTTTAGGTCCAGATCCTGCATTCTTCCTGATTGGTGGCCCAGGGTTTACAAGCTCCCATGGTCTTAGTTTATTTGACTCTGTGGGTACTCTTGTAGTGCACTTGAACATTCTGAGTTGCTTACTTTATCTCTCACTCTTCTACAATTCTCCTTGGGCTCCACCTGATGTTTGGATTTGGGTCTCTGCATCTGCCTCTGTCTTTTCCTGGATGAAGCCTCTCAGGAGACAGTTATGCTATCTTCTTTTCTGTAAGCATAGAAAAATATCGTTAACAGAATCATATTGGCTCTTTCATATGGGATGGATCTCCAGTTGGTGTGCAGATCCTTTCCCAATCTTCAAGCTGCCAGTTTGTCTTATTGACAATGGCCTTTGCTTTACAGAAGCTTTCCATTTTATGAGATCCCGTTTATCAATTATTGATCTTAGAGCCTGAACTAGTGTTCTCTTTAGGAAGTTGTCTCCTGAACCAATGAGTTCAAGGCTATTCCCCACTTTCAATTATATATATATATATATATATATATATATATATATATATATATATGCCCATTATCTAAAAAGTCAAGCAGGATCCTGGAGGCAGGAGCTGTTGCAAATGTCATGGAGGAGTACTTCTTGCTGCCTTGCTCATTGTGGCTTGCTCAGCCTGCTTTCCTATAGAAGTAGGACCTCCATCTCAGTGTGTCCTCATCTATTATGGGCTGAGCCCTTCCACATCAAATCTAATTAAGAAAATTCCTACAAGTTTGCCTGCCTATAGGCCACACTATGGAAGGATTCTTCAATCATTGTTCCCTCCTTTGGACTTCTTAGCTAAGAACAAGTTGATATAAAACTACCCAAAATACTCTGTATAATGTTACTTGTATGTATGTTTTTAAAAAATGACCATTGGTATTGAATAACCAATGGTAGCTTTTTCCAGGGGAGTACTATTTCTCCCACTCTTAGTTTTCTGAATTACCTGTAGTACCTTTTGGAAAATTGAACCTACTTGGGCTTTACAATATATGCATTAGCATGCCTAATGTTGTATTGTTCAACTCCTATCTGTAGTGTGCAGTGGTGGATGTAGCTTCTGATATTCCTGAGAGATACTGTCTCATACTAGACTCTCTGATCCAACATTTTTTCTACCCTCTCTTCTGCAATTTTCCTCTGTACTTAAATGTTGGAGTTTTTGTGTAGATGTATCCACTGTTACTTGGATTCACAACTTTGCATTTTGAGTGATTGCAGACATCTGTAATGGTCTTTATTTGTCTCAAAATTTTTCCATGATGAGAGGTAAGAACTGCTTTTATCTACATGTATAAAGACAATAGTTTATACTGTAATTAGGGAATAAGTCTGTTTGATAGGAGCGTTTCACATTTAAAATATTCCAGGACTCGTTTGTTTTATAAGTTTATGTGAACAGTAGAGGATTATACTTTTAAGAAAATAAAACTATAATACTCTATGACCTTTGGTTGGAGTTTATATTTTTCAACTAATTTAACTGTTGTTTATCTACATTTCATAATATCTGTCCATTCATACTGGTATTAGTTTGAATAAAATATGTTATAGTTGAATACCTAAAGCTTCAATATCAGTGAATTTTTGAAGCATTCCAAAATGCCTTTACATGTTAGATATTCACAAAAGACCAGTGCATGAAAATATAACTGCCTCAGGTGTGGTTGTGGTGGCATCAATGTGCTTGGTTTCACAGGAGGATAATGGTCCCATGGAACTGACAGCAAATACTTGCATTGAAAAATTACTTTCAGCTTTATGTTAATGCTTTTGATTATTTCAACAATACAACCTAACTATTTCAAGAACAACAATATGTGCATATTTATACATATATTTGATATATGAACTATGGGTTAGACAAAGTAAAACAAGTTTAATTTGTATAAGAAAACAAATTTTTCTTCCAAGAATCTAAATAATTGTTTCTCCATCATGGAAGTTTGATAGTTGAAATTTTATGATCATCTCTTGGTCATTGTCATCTGTTGACAAATGAAAATCTTGAAAATATGTTAATGCTAATTATTAGAAACACTACAAAAATGTTATATAAAGATTAAAGAGACAAATGGAGCTACAAGGAGAAGAGGAAGTCCTAGGAACTTGTTAGAGTGACCTTAAATATCTGAAGAGCTGAAAGAGTGACAGAGAAAAAGCATGTCTGGTTCAACTTAGTGAGAACCAGCTAGTGTCTATTTTTATGAAAACTGATATGGTATCTGAGATATTGCAGTACAATCACATTCAATGGATAAATATTTTAAATGTATTAGTTAATATGTTTGAAAATATGTCTATTCACATGACACAAATTAATATATAATATTTTTGTCATGCTGGAATTTTATGACATAAGCTGTCAGTGAAGTTATATTTCATGCCAACATCTTCTATTATCATTATAGATCATTTAGTCTTGTTTAAGTATATAATAATAAAATCATTTAATATATGATATTTTATGTCAGGAATTTTTGCACTACAGTTATTAATTTTTTATCACATTACACAATTTCAAATTTTGTTTTGTATCATTTTGTACTATATTTATGTAGCATATTGTTGGTACACATAACAACTGCCTTTTCTGGACTTAAGGTTAATTGAGCTGTGCTGTCAGTAGCTAAACTGCATCATTTCACAGTCACAGGCAGATTGTAGATGAAGTTCATTATCCTATTTCTCAGTCAATGATAGGCAATTGATGTTGGATTTTGGTTGGGTCTAAAGATAGCACTGTGGATCTTGGCTCCCTCAGATCAGATGGCTTCTCCATGGAAGTAGCTATTTCAGAATTTACACTGGGCTATACAAGAAGCTGTAACAATGGGCAAAACTTTGGTAGTCCAAAGATAATGCTTCAAGTCCTGTGATCCAATATTAAAAATCATGAAATTTTGAAGTTAGTAAATATTGTAATCAAACTGAGTCACAATCTTAGAATAATTTTAAAGGCATGAATATGTTCTAGGAGGTTTTCTGTGATTCAATTTGGAGAAAAGATTTTCTACTCTTCATTAACATTTAGGTTGTATTTACATTTGGGTTGCTTGCAATTGTTGCCTTTAAGTGTTAAAGCTGACATAAATTGTTACATTCATTCTTTAAGAACATGTGTGGTGGTTTGAATATGCTTGGCCCAAGGAGTGGAACTATTAGAAGGTATGGCCTTGTTGGAGTAAGTTGGCCCTGTTGGAGAAAGTATGTCAGTGTGTGGGTGGGCTTTTGAGACCCTCTTCCTAGCCACATGACAGACAGTCTCTTTCCGCCTTCCTTTGGATGAAGTTGTAGAACTCTCAACTCCCTCACCATGCCTGCTTGAACACTCCCATACTTCTTGCTACAATGATAATGGACTGAATCTCTGGACCTGTAAGCCAGACTGAATTAAATGTTGTCACTTATAAGATTTGCCTAGGACACGATTGTATTTTCACAGCAATTGAAACCTGACTAAGACAACATGTATCTAATTTAGCTTCTGAAACTACATAGAAAGTGAGTTGAGTATAATAGTTGTAACTCAAATTTAAAAAAAAATATAAAATGACCAGAAAATAGTTATACAATTTTAAATTCTATAAATAATTACTGAAATTTGTTTTTATCTCATCTCATCTTGCCAACAGTTTCTGAAATGAGTCTTTCCAATTCTAAAAACTGAATTATATGAAGTAAATTTCATAGCATTTCTATAGTAATATGATCCAAGGAATGCTGTAATTTGTCATCCAAATTTATATTATCCTCTGTGAATGTTGTATCATTTTACTTATTTTGCTAGTTGCTTATTAGTTTATTTACTGTTGTTTTTATATATCTAAAAATGAGTCTTTGTCTAACAAGGCTTCAGTATTTTAAAGACACAACATTCTATTCCTTTAAGAATAATTTTCAGTAGTCAGATATTTTTAATTAGCACATATATGCTCAGTATGTAAATAAATTTCTAAATCTCCAGATGGCAAACCCTTAAGAATGCTTTTAATTACACTATTCACTTTCATTATCAATAATAATAATAAAAATGATGTGATATGTAATTTCTCTTTCTCATGGAATGATGTAAGTTTCTCAGATGGTACTCATGTCACCCACTGGCTCAGTTCTCAGTTTGAAACAGCATAAATTATTTGAGGGTATAAATATTTGTTTTTATCTTTTTATTCCAGATAATTAGCAAAGCCAATGACTCAGAAAAATCAAAGCAATAAAGAAGTATTCTAATGAACAGTTCATAGAATTTGAACTACATATGTGTTAAAATGTAATGGCATAGATGTATTCATTGAAATAATGATCTTTTAAAAATAATAAACAATATATTGAGAATTAGATATACAATTACAAATAAAGAGGTGAATTAAATGAATCATATTCTTGAAATACTTGCTTATTATTTCAAGTATCAATTATGGGTAAGTCAGAAGGCAAATTGTGATATTAATCAGAAATATTTATTTTTACCAGGGCTACAGTTATAATATTAAATGTGATTGTAAATAATAAGTCTGTTTCTTTCTTAATCAACAAACCTATTCATTTCAATACTTCACAGAAAAATAATTAGAGAATTTTTGTTAACATTAAGAAAATCTTATCATATTTTAATGACAAATCTGGTACTAAGTTTTTATAAAATGATTTTATAATACAAATTATTTTACTTTAAGTAGAGTAATACTGCTTTTTAATTTACACATAAATATATTTATATTTTATATATATTTATTGGACAATAAGTGTGGCATAGAATAAGGCTTAGATTGCCAGAAAATGCTAGTATTCAAAAATACTTCACAGCAACTATGTTAATGCTGCCATTTGTTTCAAAAATTAAAATTATATATATGTGTATATATATATATATATATATATATATATATATATACACACACATATATATACACATACATACGCACACATACATATATATATGGAGAAAGAGAGAAAGGCTTAATCTAATAGTTCATAATTGTAACTGAACTGATTTTGCACAAGATATATTTTATAAAATTGTTCTCAGAAAACCTATACTCTCCGATGAAATCACACTATAGGCTATCTTCCCAAGCCTGCCAAATGCACGAGAAAGTCTCAGGGTGAGATGAGGAACCAGGAGATTCAGAGGTGGAATGTGATAATAAAAACTTCAGTGCAGGATTGACAGATTGAGCCTTTGAAAAGAGAAGATTTGGGTAAAATGAAACTAACAAAGAAGTTGAAAACTACTTCAACATATTTGGAAAAAAAATTGTGTATATAGGTAACATATGCCTTTACATATTTATTGTCTCTATAATATGAAGTTATATGTATATTAATACATATATATGCATATTAATATACATACACAAACACACACACACACACACACACACACACACACATATATATATATATATATATTTGAGAGACAAAAATGAATTAAGAAAGCTAATGGAATTCAGAAATTGTTGACTAACAAGTTTAGATAAAATGTGGGGAAAATTTACTTTAGTGAGATAAATGAACACATATGGATATTATCAACAAAGCATCAAGGGTGCTGGAGATGGAGTCATATTTATTACTTAAAAAACACAAGGGAAACAATGTTGACAGGAGTTTAATGAGTAAAGCAAAACTAAGAATCTCACAAGCACACCTGAAGGAACATGGTGTGATTGTGAGTGGGAACACCACAGAGAACCTACTGAAGAAGGAAGTAAGCCCATTGGTAATCAGTAATCAGTTCTTTCTGTTTCTGTAAGTATATGGACTTTAGCTGAACATTGGCTCTTAGCTTAGACACATGGATGTGGAGTTCAGGTGAAACATAAATATAGAGGGCAAACTTTTGAACCAGTTATTTTACACAACACTGTTGAGGAAAAATTGAAGGTTTTTTTTTGTTTTTGTTTTTTTGTTTTTTTAAAATATAGCCATAAAGTCAGCATTCCTGATTGGAATCCTGATCCCCTTCATCATATACTCTTATTTGACTGTTTATTTCAAATGAATTTCTAAAACTTATTTGTCTACTATAAGTGTCAGTTTCTAAGTTTTGTCATTATTGTAGGTCCTAAACAATCCACAACTTTTATGAAATACTGAAGAATTCAAGTTTTAAAGGACAATTTCTGTGCATATTAGCACTGGCTGTTGCTATTAAAATAAGCCATAACAAGGAAAATAAATCTTTGTTTTTCAGGAGCATTCTAGGACCATGTAGAAAGAGATGTCCACAGGACTGCATGCACACAAACTAAGGGGAAATAGAGACAGTATAAAGCAGGTAGAAAATGAAAAATCATAAGAACAAGACAATACATGCTTTAGGCCATAAGGAAAAATACAGGAGTCTAACTTAGAGTTGAAAAAATTCTGTAAGAAAAAATGCTATGACATGAAAGGTCTTGTAAAATGAAATCAACATCAGCTGTTCTTCATTCATGAGGTAACTAAGCATGCTCCTCCTCTCTGAATAATGCACATTTGTACAGAAAGAGAGACTAATTCCTATAAAGGTAGTGCATAGTATAACTAGGCATAACATTTTCTCTACATTCATTTTTTCCTAAGCTAAATTTGATTATTTTTTTCTTTTTGAGTGTCTAGGTTCTACCTACAGGAGATAGAGCATTTCACAATTACTAGCAGTGGAGTTGACTTCTTCCAAATGAGAAACTTGTTATATATTTCATCTTTAAATCAATACATCACCCTATGAATGGGAATTGAATCCACCTAACTGCATACGCATGAACACAGGCTTATTATTTTAGGTGTGTGAAGAGACTGTTGTTATTCTTTTGACAAACATCCTGCTGTTCGGGTTTTTGTAATGTTTTAGAAGCATACAAGGCAGGCTGCCAGGGCTTCTCTATTTCAAAGACAGATTTACTTTGTAAATGCAGAAACTGGACATATTAAAGGCTTTGAGTTGGATGGGGATGTTCGGGGTGTTGCACAGATAATAAGGGGGCTCTGATGAATTAAGTATATGTGTTCCTGTGGGGCAATGGAAATAGAATGGATTCATAATGAAATTTCAACCCTGCAGCTGTGTTTCACCTAAAACACTCTGTTAATAGGATTTTTCTCTTCCTCAGGCCTAAACTAGCTAGGAATATAAAAGATAAGCCTCTCTGTGACAGAAACTTTAATTTCCTCTGAAAAAAAAAGTTCTTTATATAGACAAATTTATGTAAAGGTAAATAATTTGTTTACATAAGAGGTTTGAATTTTACTTATCAATACTTTCATAACACAATGAGACAAATGTGTTTTTATAGGTAATGTGTCTTTCAATTATTATTGATATAGGTCTTAGTTTTCAGGGAACTTGTCAAACTGCTAAATTACATGTCAGAGATTACTATGAAGTGGTATCACCTACCATCCTTTTTAAAGGATGACACATCCTTTGTCCTTTGACACTTACCAAAATTTTCTATTAAATAAAAGACTGGAATGCTAACATACCTATTATAGAATATAAAAAACATTTTAGATTCTCCAAATACTCAATTTCCCTTCCTGAATTTTAAGTTTATACAACAAGGTATAAAAATCTGACTTGAAGAAGATGATTAACAAATTCATGAAGTATGAAATGCTTCCGAGTTATATAGTTGAAAAAAGCTGAAACTCTCTTTCCAATTAGAAATACTTTATCAAAAATTATGATTGACCCTGAATTGGCCCCTGGACTCTGGGGAAAGTCTTTAGATGACCTGGAAGAAGGTATGACTATTCAAATGTCCTGTGTCCATCCATCCTACCAGTTCTTAGGGTACTCGGAGAATTGTTTTTCTCACCATATTGTCAGTCTTTCCAATGTGTCTTCCCATGGCCAATAAACCAGGGGAAGAGGCAGCTTGAGATGCTTCAGAGAAGCAGCTGACAGCACCATGTGTGTTTCTGCCAGTTTTCTTGCCATTTTCCCTCCATCATAGAAATGTGATGTTCCAAACAGCCTCTTCCCATTCAGTCTGGATTCAAAATGAGAACTAAACATGAAACAGGAGTAAAGCTGCAAGAAACAAACCTTTACCAATGGCACTGAAATTTCTAACCATGACGATACTCACCAGAACAGTAAGTCTTGTTAAGCATTTTACTGCATGTTCTGAAAGTAAATCAATAAAGACTCAGAGATTAGCAGCAATTATTTTACAAGATCCTCTAGAGCCATGATTGAATTTGATTTCAGTTCAAATTCTTGAAGACTAACATACGACATGACACATTGCAGATAATCAATAATTATCTATTATCTGATAGATAAGTGCATGAGTGGATAAATGTTAACATGATAGATACATAAAGAGATATGTACATTCTGGAGATTCAAGAAGAGAGTAATATCTTCAAGTGAGCCTGAAAGGAGGCACATAGCAAATTGTAATTGTTAAAACATGAATTGAAATGTGCGACACTGAAATTTAACCTAGTTAAATACTTTAAACCTCACAGCTCCTAATGGATCTAACTGGAGATCTTAATAGGAAACAACTCTAAATCAAGCATCTGTGGGATCTTCTTTAATGCTACAGGAATGGTCTGCCCTTAATGGGGGAAGATTTCAGATTTCTATGCAGTTTGGCTGTTGACGTTGAGAATTGTATCAGCAGCTTGTCCTTAGCAACTCTAAAATCTTTCATTGCATGAATTGATCCAGATTGCCTTTTGTTTCTGTACTGGTTGCAATGACATTTTTTAAAGGCCTTTTTAAAAATAAGAATATGTCTAATGTCAATAATTCTGCTTAATTGAACTGATGAATATTTATCTCTAGAATTAGTTCATTAATATTGCATTCAAAATGTATCATTCTTGGTAAATACTATTAATTGTGATTAAATGATACACTCCTGAGGAGTATTGCAAGTTTTATGTCAATATATACTTTATGTCTTTTCTATCTAAATCTCATATGCAATAAACCTGTAGAGCCAAGGCTAGTCACAGCTCAGGTCATACCCATGTACACTTACTTGGGTTTCTCTCATTTCTCCAGAGGCTGCTTTGTGGTTAGGTCATAAGTTAAAATTCTCCAAGTTCTATAGGACTGAGTCCTGTGTAAAGAGTAAAGGGAAAGATTTCATGCTGCTTACTCCATAAAATTTTCCTTTAGTCTCAGAGACCCTATTGGTAGGAGACAGCAGAGGAACTTTTACTTTGAAGAAGGCATGTATGGTAGGAGGGGACATGGGGTAGAGAGGTTCATTTAGTAAAAGTGCATCACTTATGTAGAAATAGGCAAGTGGGTTTAGGTGTAGAAATCCCACAAGTGAAGCATTCTCATTCTCACCCATGGCCATAAGCAGGTTATCTTTGGTATGGTCCTGTACAGAGGCTGGCAATGGGCTCTGATTTCTTATCTCTCTCTTTCTAAAGGAATATTCATGATACTGGGTGATATGACCAAAACTCTTTAGCTGGACACTATTGGAACTAGATCTCTAGCTATTCATGTGGAAATAGATCGTATTTACTCTCTAACTTCAGCATATCTCTTAAATGATTTTAGGGTCTCAGGTTTAGGGAGAGAGACTTCACAAAGCATTAAAGGCTGTTAATAAAGGCTCTGCTGAGGCCCATGAAGAAGAAATATTTTCCTTCTCTTTTATTAATTAATTAGTTAATTTTAATAATCATTCCATTTGTTTACATCTAAACTGATATCCCATTTTCCAGTTACCCCTTCACAAATTTCCCATCTCTGCCCTCTCCCCACTCCCGTTTTCCTCTATGAGGGTATTTGTAGGAGGAGCTAAGGTGGGAGGAGTAAGGAGAAGAAGAGGAAAAGGAAGAGGAGGAGCTAGGGAGAGCAGAGATGAAGGAGCAATGGAGAGCCATGCAGGTATGGAGAGCAGTCATGGGTAACAACTTTTATTTAGGTTAGCTAATTGGGAAACAATTCTCTTTGTATGGGCATATTGTTATTGAGCATTACTAAATATAAAAGCCTTTGATTAACATTTAAGCATTAAAGTCTCATTTTCTTACTGGGCCCTCATGGATGGTGGGATGGTCTGGACAATTCCCAGACTTACAGAGACAGCGTGGAAGATTGGCAGAGCCATCTCCCACGCTGGTGTCTCCTGGGTGGCAGGACTGGTCTTTCTGGCTATTCATTTCTAGCTGTGTCACCCACGTGGCTTCTGGTCACAGAACATGGCGGTTGAGCTAGGCAGAGCTGCTGCAGCTTAGATAGTAGGTTTGACCTGTGGCCGTTTTAAATAATTACTTCAACAGGTGTTTCCCCACCCACCCAGTCTCTGCTGCCCCACTGCTCCAGCATTCCCCTATGTTGGAACATCAAACCTCCAAAGGACTAAAGGCATCCCCTTCCATGTTGTCAGACAAGGCCATTCTCTACTACATATGTATGTGGAACCATGGAATCCTTCCTGTATACTTCTTGATTGGTGGTTTAGTCCCTGGGAGCACTGGGTGGTCCAGTCAGTCAACACGGTTCTTCCTATGGTGTTGCAATTCCTCTCTGCTACTCCAGTTCTTCTGTTAGCTCCACCTAAATCCTAAAGCTCAGTCTGATGGTTGGCTGTAATCATCTGAGTCTGCATTGGTCAGATACTGGCAGAACCTCCCAGGGAACAGCCACACCAGGTTCCTATCAGCAAGTGCCTCTTGGCAATAGCAACAGTGTAGGGGTATTGTGTCTGCAGATAGGACAGACCCCCAGATGGGGCAGTCCCCAAATGGCCTTTCCTTCTGTCTCTGCTCTATTTGTTGTTCTTGTCTTACTTTTGGACAGAAACAGTTCTCATTTCTGGATTAAAAATTTTGAGATGGCTGGGTACCACCCCATTATTTCCTCCTCTTCTCTCCCTTTCAAGTTAACCCTCCCTCCACCTCCCACAATCATCCTGAGAAGTTAGACTCAAGAGAACAAAATTTTTAAAATGGGGTACAGAGTTAAACAGAGAATTCTCAACTGAGGAACCTCTAATGGCTGAGAAGCACTTAAACAAATGTTCCATATCCTTAGTCATCAAGGAAATGCAAATCAAAACAACCCTGAGATTCTACCTCACACCAATCAGAATGACTAAGATCAAAAGCACAGGTGATAGAAGATGCTAGTAAGCATGTGGAAAAATTACACTCCTCCATTACTGGTGGGACTGAATGTTGGTAAAACCACTTTGGAAATCAATATGGTGGTTCCTGAGAAAATTGGAAATAGTTCTAACTGAAGACCCAGCTATACACTACTGGGCATATACCCAAACGATGCTCCAATATATAAGAAGGATACATACTCCACTGTGTTCATAGCAGCCTTATTTATAATAGCCAGAAGCTGGAAACAACCAGGATGTCATCGATAGAAGAATGGATACAAAAAAAAAAAAAAAGTGGTACATTTACACAGTAGAGTACTACTCAGCTATTAAAAACAATGACTTCATGAAATACACAGGCAAATGGATGATACTAGAAAACATCATCATGGGTTAGGTTTTCCAAACACAAAAGAACACACATGGTATGCCTTGTGTGAGTATTAGCCCAAACCTCATTATGCCCACTGTAACCCAGCTTAGTAGGAAGGAAGACCAGGGTGTGGATGTTTCCTTCTTTTTTAAAGTATATAACTTTTACCTCTGACCTGCATGGATATTTATCATTCCAAGCTACCTTAACATTACATACTATGGTCTTCTCCACTTACCAGTCCATCAAACTTATTCCGACATTCATTTTCTTTAGAAGTTTACTACTCAATGGTTTGGTTATATCAAAGATGTCCTTAGGAGCAGGGCTACTTACCCCCTTACTGAGATAATGTGCCTATCCATATCAGAATCCTCTCCCTTGGTGCAATCTCTTGTAGAGCTTCTATCATGAAGAACTTTGGAGCCCTTTCTCTCACAGCCTTTTTTTTAACCTCTTCTTTTGTATACAGGTCAAAGCATGGGAATGATTTCACAGGCACACAGGACTTTTTGGTCTTTTTCGCTGAAGCTACCTCAACACTTCACTGCCTCCATGAGATTGCTTACAAATGATGTGGCTTTGTCTGTTCCTTTTTCTGCTTTTGAGAATTCTTATGGTTTTCAACTTGCCTACCCTGTTGTTATTCTCTTAAACTCTAGTAAACTTGTCTTCCAGCTTCCCTTAGAATTTCTCTTATAATCTTTTACTAATGACACTCAGGTTCCCAAAGAGAAAACCTCAATATCCTGAGGAATTGATGCGTATTCTCTAAATGGGCTTCACTTCCCATACCCTCTCCCACCCTCAACGCCACACATTCCTTTTACAAAATACAGGGCTCTTTTTCTTCCTTGGACAACAGGGCATCAGAAACTGAAAGGAAATTTTTTGGAATATTCATCAATTAAGTGGCATGAAATATCTCCCTTCACTCTGACACAAAGATAGGAACCCTACTCTGCCACATTGGCCTTAGCTTTCTCCAGGGCACCTGCTATGCTACCATCTCCTTATTAATGATATTAACCATTTTCGGATAATTTTTTAACCTAGAGGACAATTTGCCTCATTGTCTTCCTTGAAATTCAAACCTTATGGGTTTATGTCTTAGGGGCCATATCACATTGCTCTTACCAGGACATAGGATGTGTTAGAGGCCTAGCACTGTCTTGCATGTCAGAAAAAGTCCCTGAATTTTTGCATTACATTATTTTTCAGTAAAAGCTGTCTATTCAGCCTGTCAACCACACTCACAGACACTAGATGTAGCCTGTAGTATTTAATTTGTAGGAAAGTAAATACTTGGCTTTGTTTTCATCTCTACTGTCTTAGAATTCCCAATGGAAAAAACAGCTTGCTTCATTTGTAAATCTCCTCTAAAGTCAAGCAAGATTTAAGGATTCTTGACTTTAGCAGGATTCTTTAGAAGTTGTGCACACCTCACTGATTATTAGTTTTCTAATGGGGCTTGTTGGAGTTTAGAAGGCTGCCAGGAAGGCAAATCTTATTCCCTAGAAATGAAAGCATGTCCTGTTAGCATGAATACAAAAAAATTATACAAGAAATAGGAGGATCAAATTTTGAACATGAAGCTTGGAATCAAGTTAGAATCAGCTGATAGGCTGGTCTGAATTTCCTGAGAAATAATATGTTAATATAATTGAACGTGCCATTTTCCTGCAAATGTTCATTACACACATTTATGCAATACCCTGGAGAAGTGAACTTCATAGAGTTTCACAAAACAATATTAAGTATAAAATATTTTCACCATTTCCAGGTGAGTAAATACAGAGTGTGCTCACTTACATTTGAACATAGAAACTGCTGTAGAATATAATATACTCTCAGTCAGATCTAAAGTCAGTAATTAATGAGAAAAGTCTTTAGCTGTAAACAGTTTATTAATGGATCGTAAACCATACTTGCATATATCAAAATCATAATACAGTCTTAATCAACTTCACTGAGACCCAGATTCTTACCCTCAGTGTAGATTTACATAGACTAGAAGCTTAAAATACACACTATTTTCTCTGAGGCTTACCTGCTGTGACTTTGATACATAAAGATAATTTAATACTTTCTTTTTCTAGGGTTGTAATACAATGGGGAACAACTGGACAATTAATTTCCACTCTCTTGGTGCTGAACGAGAATATCATACTGATTAGTAATGGAAACTGGATAATTTGTAGAAATTGACTGTATTCATTCTTTTAAAAAATAAACCTTAATAGTGCAAATAATCTAAATATATTGATATTATACCTAAATTTTGTAAAGGATGTTCAGAGGAAAATTAGATATTTAGAATAACAAATTTAATATGTAGTCAGAAGACTCTTACTATGAAGAAAACCATGATCCTACAACTTGGATTGACTTTATTTTTTTTAATTTTAAGATTGTAATAAAATTCCTCATTGTAGGCTTATTTTAAAGGTTTACAAATTTAAAACTGGAGATACAGGGATTTATGAGTCAGCAGATGATGCTGAAAACCAACCTATGGTTGTCTGGAAGAGCACCAAGTACTCCTTAACTGCTGAGCCATCTCTTCAGCCACATTAACTTATTATTTTGAATATAAAAATAGTCTGAAATGAGATACCACTTTAAAAGTTTAGATCTAACATTTAGTTTGTATAACCTCTTACTGTGCTAACAGGTCACTCCATTTGATACTCTATTAGCAACCATCTTTTTATATGTCTAAAATTTTACTTCTAGTTAGTGTAAATACATTTCAAAATTACTTTTATTGTTGCATTATAATGAAAAAATATTTACAATTTTTTTTGCAATTTGATAGATTTGGCTAATATAATGGTCAAATTATGGTAACTAATATATTATTTCTTTTATGATTTCAATAATTTATGATTTCATTATAATATAAACTTCAAGCTCCTACTTTAGCTGTTTAAAAAGTATATAATAGGTTGTAGACTGTATTATCTCACTATACAATAAAATACTAGAAGTTATTCCTCCTACCTAATGAAATTTCTCATTCATTGTACTCTTCGTACCATCCCTCCTTTTCTTTAATAGATTCAAGTCATAACTATTCTAATTTTTACTTGAATGAAATTAACATTTTAGTTCAAAAGAAGAGAAGTAACATCAGGTTATTGTCTTCTTTTACTTAGCCTATCTCACTGAGCAGTAATTTATGTTCCATCAATGTCAAAATAAATGACAGCATCAGATTCTCTTTTGATTTTTCAATAGAATTCCACAGTGAATACATAACACATTTTCATTGTCTTCACATCCATTACAGGAAAACCTGATTGATTCCAACCCTTGGCTTATTTAAGTAGAACTATAGTAAGAATGGGTTACTGATATGCTGATTTTTTTTTCTAGGATTCAAACATAGAAATTAAGAAATATTGAAAAATAGTCTTAGTTTACTGTAAGACATATTGCTAAAAATATATTACCTGTAGTATTTGAGATTCTCATCAGCAGTTTAAAATTACTCTTTCTCTATATTGTTACCAGCATATATCTTTATATTATAGCCTTTAAGCTCATGGTGTGTGTGTATATATATATATATATATATATATATATATATATATATATAACATATGTGTGTGTGTGTGTGTGTGTGTTAAGATTCTTTTAAAAATCTTCTCTTTTTCTGGTCTATTGTCATTTTTTTATTGGAAATTTTATTTACATTTCAGATGTTCTCTCCTTACCCCATTTCCCCCCTCCCTCCCAGGAACTCACTATATCTTCCCCCCTCCTCCTGCCTCCATGCTGGTGTACCCCCACCCACCCTCCCCCATATCTCACCTCCCCACCCTCAAATATCCCCCCCATAACGCCCAGCCTTCATGGGAAGAAGGATCTCTTCTCCCACTTATATATAGTTCCCTTGCATATATAGCTGGAGCCATGGGTCCCTCCCTATGGGCTCCCAGGCTGGTAGTTTAGACCCTGGGGGCTCTGGTTGGTTAGTATTGTTGATTTCCTCATGGTGTTGCGAATCCTCTCAACTCCTTCAGCCTTCACTCTATCTTCTTCATTGGGAACCCCATGATCAGTTTAATGGTTAGCTGTGAGCATCTGCCTCTGAGTATGTCAGACTCTTGCAGACTTCTAAGGAGACAGCTATATCAGGCTCCTGTCAGCATGTACATCCTGACATCCACAACAAGTCTACCTTTGGTGACTGCACATGGGATGGATATCCAAGTGGAATGGTGTGTAGACGGCCCCTCCTTCAAAATCTTCTTTATTTACCGTTCTTAAACCCTTCAACCTCCCTACTAGACTACTGACCAGATTTAAGGAAGGAATGTTAATAGAAACATGGAGTTGTGCTCCTATGTAGAAACAGTTCTTTGGTATGATTCCACTCTTCTTTGCATCATACCTGCAGTTCAGTTCAAAATCAAACTGCCAACACATACCAGTAACAGTGTCATGATGAAACAGAACAGTAAGTCTCAGCACAAGTCAGTAAGAAGTGGAGAGAATCAGCTGAAATACCATGAACATTCTTTGGCATGTTTCTCTCTATAAAAGGAAGAACAGTAAAGACCAGTGGAAAACCAGTGAAAATCAGATAAACATTGCATGGTGTAGCAATGCAAGAACATACTCTCACTGTTTGTGAGTTTCTATTTATATTCTTTCTAATCATCATGCACCTTTTCAGGTGTCTGTTTTCTTCAAAACATCACATGCCCTCTCATAAGACAGCTTGCAAAAAACATCACATGGCACAACAGAGTTAAAAACTAGAAATTCCCAAATTTTTATATATATATATATATATATATATATATATATATATATATATATATATGCATGCGCATTTGGAACACCTGGGGACTGAGCACAAAATTTTTCCATATGGCACAAGAGCTATACTACTGAGCTAAATAGCTAAGTCACTTATCATGGCTTCATTTGTATTTTATTTCAGATTACTTATCTTCATGAATCTTAAAATTTCTTAACCTTTGGTATGCCTTATTTTGACAAGGATTTATCCACATCAATTCATTTAAAATCAGATTTTTTTATTTTATAGTTTTGTAAAATAGTACAATATTTAGTTTATTTTTTTGTGAGTTCATTATATATTTATAGACACATGTACACACAACACACATAAATACTATACATGTATAAATGTGTATTGCCATATATAAATATATATAATAAATTTACATATAAATATGTAAATAACTCTTCATAATTTTTGTGATATTTATTTCTCTACCTTGACTAATTTCCTACCTAAATATAACTTAATGTGTACAGTTATTAATTGACTGTGTCTCATGAAGCAATAATAATCTGTTTTTTAATTTAGATGCAAAGAAACATAGATTTGTGGTATTCTCTTATATTTGTCTGTATCATTTTATTATAATCATATTCATAATATCCATTTAAATATTTTATCTGTGTAGACTTCTAAAAGTTATAAAAGTAAATGTGCCAAAGTAAAATGTGGTTATCTAACTAAATAATGAGGACAAAATATGAATTTTTTTTTAATGGTAAAGACCCTTGATTTCATCCTGCTGGTTGTAAGTATAAAACATGGTTGAACATTGTGAAGTTATCATTTAGTAGAGTCTTCACATTGATTATATACACCCAAAGACAACACTGGCTCTATATGATGAATTCAGAATAAATGTGACATGTAAAGAAGAAAACTAAAAGTATTTCCTCTATATTCTGGATCAGTATAAGCTATCCTCTTTTACAACTCATGTTCTACAAAATCATTCAAATTTAGCTAGGAAATTAGACAAAGTACTTGTTAATTCTAAGTTTTATTTTGACTTGTGAATTTAATTGTTTATATTTTAAATAAGTAGAATATTTACCTCATGATTATTAGACTGATCTTAAATTTCTGCACATATTATTAGAGCACTCCCTATTTTATCACCTTTAGAACTCTCTTACTAGGATTTGGGCAGCTTGTTGCTTAAAATGGTTGCCTTGTCAGCCAAAGTACATGGTTTGAACCTGAAAATGGACCCCCCAAACAGTTATTAAATTAACAGCCTGTCAAGCCAAGGATGGGTAAGATTCTGCACAGAGTCTTACCAACCTAAGACAGAAGTACATTGCTTTGGATAATGCATATTCCATGAAGGGTAAGGAAGCCATTGATGTCAGAACAACCTAAGACAGTCTCAGTCTTCTTAATGAAATTAAAACTGGGAGGGTCTGAGAGCCTTTGAGGGGCTGCTTGGCAAAAATCTGACATGGGCTAACAACAGGAAATGGACTGCTTGGTAGGAATCTGACATTGTCCAAGGACAAGAAAGTAGGCTTTAGGCAGGAATATGATATTAGGTTAGAACAAAGAAGTAATTTCAGGCAGGAATCTAAATATTATGCTAGAACAAGGAAGTAGGCTTCAGACATGAAAATGTCTTTGGGCTGGGCCGGGGAAGTTGACTCAGATACTTTGGTCATCCTGATAAGTACTCAGAAACAGTGATCACTGGAGTGTTCACATAAGTGGGTTATTTCTTTGCTTGTTCTATGACTATGTTTATTGTCTTTCTTGTTCCTTGACTATTTGAATCTATTGTATTGCTAGATCATCAACCTAGAACAGACCTTAATATATGACTGTAATTAAAATATTATAAAAGCAAAAAGGAGGAGGGTGATTGGGATAGGGAATTCTAGGAAAGGGAAATGGGGAAAGGAGATGACATCTATATTGGAAATAAGTAAAATAGCCAATAAAAAAATTTTAAAAAATGCTTGCCTTGTGAGCACTTATTTTTATGGTCAATGCTGCTCTTTACTTTTTTCTTCATCTTTTCGTGTGTGTGTGTGTGTGTGTGTGTGTGTGTGTACTTCTAAATTTTATTTATTTTTATTTATTCTTATTTATTTTTATTTTATACTATATTAATTGCATGCAAGTGTTAAGGTCAGTTCTAGGTTGAGGAGCTAGCAATACAATAGACGCAAATCGTCAAGGAACAAGTAAGACAATAAACACAAATAGTCAAAAAAAAACAAGCAAGGCAATAAACCAAGTCCCTTGATCACTCCTGTGATCACTATTTCTAAGGGATTATCTGAGCCTATTTCCCTGTCCTAGCCCAAAGTCATTTTCATGCCTGAAGCCTACTTCTTTATTCTAACCTAAGATTTATATTTCTGAATATATAATTCTTGAAATTACTTCTTTGTTCTACCCTAAGATTTAGATTCCTGCCTGAAATTTCTTCTTTGTTCTAGCCTAGGATTTAGATTCTTGCCTGAAATTTCTTCTTTGTTCTAGCCTACTGTCAAATTCCTGACTGAAGCCCATTTCCTTATCCTTGGTCAATGTCAGACTTCTGGCAAGCAGCCCTAAAAGATTTACACATCTCCCCTTTTTTATATCATAAACTAGACTGAGCCTGTCTTAGGCCTTTCTGTCAAGAATGTCTACTTTACCCATCATGTAATATTATTATCAAAAGGAATGCACTTCTGTTTTAGGTTGGTAAGACTCTGCAGAATCTTACTCATCCTTGGCTTGCCAGCTTCTTAGTTTAATAAGTCTGTCTAAGGGTCCATTTTCAAGTTCAAGCCATGTACTTTGGCTGCCAACATGTTGATGTTGTTAAAGACAAGCTTTCACATGATGTGCAGGAATAAAAGTATTGAAAGGACAAAAAGGGCTAGCATGATCAAGCTATATGTGCCATTCTTGATGTTTCACCAAAATAGAAATACTGACCTCAAGCCATGGATAATTTTATCAGCATTATCTGAAGCATCAAAGCTCACCAGATCAGCATTCTGTAAATTTATAATCTCACTATGCAAAGTTAAAATGTCTTTTCTTTGTTAACTACATTTTGATTTTGTCATCTATCAATTGTTCTAAGTCTCAGA
Source organism: Mastomys natalensis (assembly GCA_021653895.1). Classification (NCBI taxonomy): domain Eukaryota; kingdom Metazoa; phylum Chordata; class Mammalia; order Rodentia; family Muridae; genus Mastomys; species Mastomys natalensis. Next base: position 671,604 of record JAJTUV010001281.1, read on the forward strand.
AGATATCAAAGTTTTACTTTAGTTTTTAAATAATGGCACAATATTGTCCTGGGTAAACAGATAATAATTGATGTTAACTTTTCACCCTCTAATCTAGCTATCTATATTTATTTTGTATCATGAAGGAAATTTAAATAGTAGTGTAAGTAAAAATTATAATAAACATGTGAATAAATCAATGATGAAAACATTAAAAGTTGTTCTTGGTATGTATGCGGTGCTATAAAAATTTTCAACATATAATTTAGGCTTTAGCTTAATCATATGAAGAATAATTTAATAATTGAATAGCATATGCTTTGTATCATGTAATTACTATTATTATCTCTAGTTGTGAAAAGTGGAAACTGAGAATTGGAAATATTATTGTATACCATTAGTTAGTGTTAGAACCTGCTTGTCTCAGAAGTGCACATTTATGACCAATGTAAATTATTCAATGACACAAATCCATCAATATTTAGAATGTTTGGAACTTTCCCGAATACTGTGAAAGGTACATGAAAATAGTGAGTAGAATTATTATCCTTACTAGCTTTACAATGAGGAATAAATACACAATCAATATTCTATAAATACTTTTTTGTTTGTTTTTGTGTTTTTACCTTTTTTATTGGATATTTTATTTATTTACATTTCAGATGTAATCCCTTTCCCTATTTCCCCTCCCTAAAACTTCCTATCCCAACCACCCTCCTCCTTTTAGATTTTATATCATTTTAATTACATGCATGTATTAAGGTCAGTTCTAGGTTGAGGAACTAGGAATACAATAGATGCAAATAGTCAAGGAACAAGCAAGACAATAAACACAAATAGTCAAAGAACAAGCAAGGCATTAAACCCAATTATGAAAACACTTCATGATCACTGTTTCTAAGGGCTTATCAGGATGACCAAAGTATCTGAGCCAACTTCCCTGGCCTAACCCAAAGTCATTTTCAGGTCTGAAGCCTACTTCTTTAATCTAGCCTGAAATTTAGATTCCTGTCTAAATTACTTCTTTGATCTAGTCTAATATTTAGATTCCTGCCTGAAATTACTTCTTTGTTCTAGGGTAATGTTAGATTCCTGCCTGAAGCCTACTTCCTTGTTCTTTGCCACTGTCATATTCCTGCCAAGCAGCCCATTTCCTTGTCCTTAGTCCATGTCAGATTTTTGCCAAGCAGCCCTCCAAAGACTCTCAGCCTCTCCCCCTGTTTTATTTCATTAAGAAGACTAATCATGTCTTAGGTCATTCTGACAAGAATACCTTCCTTTGGTCCTTAGAAAGAGTAACAAAATACTCATAGGAGCAAATATGAGTCAATGTGTGGGGTAGAAACTGGAGGTGGGACCATCCAGAGACCACCCCACCTGAGGATCCATCCCAGGTGCAATCACCATATGCAAACACTCTTGTGGATGTCCCAGAAGTGCATGCTTACAGGAGTCTGATATACCTGTCTCCTGAGATGGACTTCCAGAGCCTAACATATACAGAGGCGGATACTTGCAGATCAACATCACACTGATTACAGGGTCCCCAGTGGAGGAGTTAGAAGACTGAAGGAGTTGAAAGAGCTTGAAGCTCCATGGGGAGAACGAAAATACCAACCAACCAGAGCTCCCAGGATCTAAACAGCTAGCCTGGGAACACACATGGAGGGACCAATGTCTCCAGCTGTATATCTAGAGAAGGACAGACTTGTGGGGCATCAGTGGGGGAGGAGGGCCTTGGTCCCTTGAAGGCTGGATACCCCAGTAAGGGGGAATTGGTGGGCGGAGAGGTGGGAGTGGGTAGATGGGTGGTGACACACCCTCATAGAATAAGAGGAGGGAGGATGTGTCAAGGGGTTTCTGGGTGGGGATGGGGAAAGGGGATAACATCTGAAATATAGACAAATAAATTATCCAATAATAATAATAATAAAACAAAAAAGAAAAACAAACAAACAAACAAAATCAGATAATGGAACTGGCTTTCACAGTCAAACATTTAAGACATATTGGCAGCAATTTAATATTACCCATATTACTGGGATTCCTTATAATTCTCAAGGACAAGAGACTGTGGAAGGGTCTCATAAAACTTTAAAACAATATCTTCATAAAATAAAAAGATGGAGATATATCCCTGTACACCACACATTTATTTAAATCATATTCTTTTAATTTCATTTTTTTAAAAAAAAGGAAATTGGATGCCAAGGAACTTTCTGCTGAGTGTCTATGGCACTCTACAACTAGGCATACTTATGCATAGGTGAAAGGGAAGGATCCAATTACTGGCATGTTCCCGATCAGGTATTAAATATGGCAAAGAGTGCAAAAGGGAACATTTCTATTGCCACAATTATGTATTACATGTATTCAATGTAAATGGATGGTTTTTGAAAAGGGTAAGAGTATGAGCTGTTGTAACAGAAGGAGAGACATACAGTTAAGTCACAGTGAATAAATGAACTAAATCGAGTTTACAGCCTATAGTCTTAAGTGCTTTTTCTGAAATATTAAGGACTGATTTCTGTCCTCTTTTGCCATATTCAAACTATGATATCTTTTTATACTCATACCTTTTTGTACCTTCCACTGTTCCTTGCGTTTTTTGTTCATTTCTGAAATTTCCATGGGCATTGCATAAAATTTTCTGGCAAATCTTTATATTTATTATGAAGCCCATCATCCTGGTAACATGACATAATAAATGAGGAGAACATAGTCTTGTGCAATACATGCCCTTTCCTCCAGAAACCAACAACTGTTCTGAGAGGTAAAATACAGAATAATATGCTTGCTAGTGGATTTAGGAGAAAAAAAGAATATATTTTTGCTTGATTTCACTAAGTTGTTTTAAGTAATTAATTTAAAGTAATCAAGAATGGGATAGGGTTCCTGGGGGAGGGGGGAATGGGGTAAGGGGAGAACATCTGAAATGTAAATAAAATATCCAATAAAAAAAAGTCATCAAAAATTTCAAAGGTTATAGCTGTTGTCTATGGAAAAAGCAACCTAAACAAATAGTTTTAGGCTGGGTGGTGGTGGCGCATGCCTTTAATCCCAGCACTTGGGAGGTAGAGGTAAGCGGATTTCTGAGTTTGAGGCCAGCCTGGTCTACAGAGTGAGTTCCAGGACAGCCTAGGCTACACAGAGAAACCCTGTCTCGAAAAACCAAAAAAAAAAAAAAAAAATGGTTCTAATGGGATTTTGGTCTCTGTCATGTAAAGGAACAGAATCTATGTACAACATCAGAACAGCAACTGTGATATATATATATATATATATATATATATATATATATATATATATATATATAAAGATATAAAGCACTGCAATAAGTGGAATCCATAATTAGTACCAGATCAGTAACTGTAAAAACAACATATACTATAAAGAGATGCATAGAGGGCATGTTGTCAAAACTGACTTATGGTGTGCCAATAGAATCAATTTCTACAAAGATACCATCATTAATACCTGGGTAACTGCTCCCTGTCTATCCATTCATTTTATGCTGTTATTACTGTTACAAGGAAGCTTTCTCATATACTGTTACTAATGTTAAAAGAAAACTTTCTCATGTCCTTTTATTAGAGATTTCCTCATGTCCCAGTTGATTGTATATTTTGTTATGTTCTTTGCTGTTCTTGGAAACCAATCACAATGGATTTCAGTTAGAAGTGCTTTGTATAGTTAGCCACAATAAGCTTTTGCTCAAAACACCCTGCAGCACTTCCTGCACCTGTGTATAAGGTTTTATGGTTTTTAAGCCATTTGGAATAAGACTTTCATTTTGATAAGGGGTCAAGTAAACTTTTAAGTTCCCAAAACCTCCCTGCGAATTAACATCCCTACTTGGCAGAAAGAGTCATGTAAATGGGTAACTGACATTCTAGTGGACAACTTAAGAAAGGTAAGTCCTCCACTACAGTTTAATACCTCAACAAAAGAGGATAAGTGTACAACAAAGATGTGTTTCTAAGGAAGTCCCCTGTCCCTAAATATCCTGATGGCTGGACTAACATGGCACAGATGTTTATGGATTTCTGGCTTAAAATATTACTAACATTTAGGATGGAGGTCACAGTCAGCTCCGGACCTTGATCTATCACTCTCCAAGAGAGATAATGCTCACTAAAATACCTATTTGTCTGAAATTGTTATTTGTGCAGTTTATGGGGCATCTCCTGGACTCCAACAGACATGTCCATTTAACACAATGAGATGTGGTATATGCAAGCCTTAGTACCTATGTGGTTGAAGCTGTCCTATGATCCTTCACCTTTAAAGCCACTTTGCATCCACAGGTAATTAAAACAAACCTAAAGAGTTTACATCTGAAAGATATTCTACAAAGATTAATAGGACATTCCCAGAAGCCATAGGATTTCTGGATGAAAATACCTATACCAAAGGAGGGATACCTCCCTACGAGTTAGTCTCTAAAGTCTCTAAAGCTCCTCAGATCATGAAGGCATTGCTACTACTGTTATCTGTATGCCGAGATTAGACAGTAAGTCAGTATTGCTCAAGATATCATATGTTGATACTTTGACTATAGGACATGGAAGAATTAAGCTGAGCCTGTACTGGAAACACCCACCCTGGTGACTGGATTTCATAGTATCAGAAGTGACATGTGAAATTCAATCTACCAACATTGCTGTTCTAATCACATCCAAAGACTTTCTAGGTCTCTGTGTTCTGGATAGAATGCAGAAATGCCCCTTAGTCCATTAGAACTTTTAATTCCTCTGGCTGGAATCCTTTTGTACATACCTTTGATCTGAAACAATGACTTCTAATTGGGGACAAACAAAGTGACAAAGCAGAGAAAGACTTAACATGATGAGTCAGAGATAAGATATGTTCAACTCTCAGAAGGAAAGCTATTTGAGAGCAGCACAGGTAGACAGAACGCAGTTCATCAGTTCAGTTTCTCAGTTCAGTTGAGTGGATCTGAGATCAGTGAGTCTGTTAGGAACCAGTGCAGTACAATATGACTGAGTTTGTACGTCTGAGTTCATGTAGTTCATTCCAGGTCAGCAGAGGGAGTTGAAGTCACAGGATAAGTAGGAGACAGAAAATTAAAGCCAATTGCCAAAGTTAATTTGAGGCCATGCAGAGCAATTCAGTGAGATGCTATGAGAAGCTAGATTGAGTCAGTCATCTTGGAAAAGTTTAAGCCAGAACAGATGAGTTGAACCAGCCTCCTGGAGTTCAGAAAGAACTAGGAAGCTGCAGGCTCATTTTGGAAGAGGGAGTAGAAAGAATGTAAGAGTTGGAGGAAGCTTTGAAGCTACCAAAAGCTGTGTAGCTTTGGATTTCTCAAGTTTGTGAGCTGCTACCTAGGCTAGGGTTGGCTTTGGTGCTGCTGCCGCCTTTGAGCCACTTCTGCTCCTGAAAGTAACCCCTCACCCATTATTTTTTAAGTAGAACTCATTAGTTCACCATGTTGGACTTTGGTGATATCTGTGCTTTGGCCTGTTGTGCCTTCCTTATTTGGGGTAAATAGCTGAATGTGTCTCATCTACCAAGGAAAACATTTGTCACATATGCTATTGATGTTTATAAACACTTTTTACAAATTATACAATGTGTTACTTTGAATATTTTCGTCCAAATATTTTGGTACAGCAATCATAGCTATGTGTAGCATTTCTAAGATGTGTACATGCAGGTCATTTGAATTTTGCAAAAGGAGTCCAACATATTTCCCCAAACTATTAACAACTTGTTTTATTTTTTGTTTTTTAATTAATGAGTTAATTAATTTATTCAATTTACATACCAAAACCAGCCATGTTTCTCTTCCAAATCTTCAAAAAATACATAGACTCCTATTTCCCACTCCTCCTCTCTTCTGAGAATAAGGAGCCCCGCCCTCACCACACATCAAATCACTCCAGGACTAGGCACATCCTCTCTCACTGAAGCCAGACAAGATGGAACAGATCTAAATGTAGTCAACAAAGTCAAAGACAGCCCCTGCTTCACCTGTTAGAGAAACCTCAAAAATCCTAGCTACACATCTGCTACAAATGTACAGGAAGCCTAGTTCCAACTCCTGCATGCTCTTTGATTAGAGATCAGTCTCTATAAGTCCCCTGGATTCAGGTTAGTTGACCCTTTGGTTATTCATGTGGTGTCCTTCTCAATCTTTCTTCCCACTCTTACAAAAGACTGTCTGAGCTCCACTTAATGTTTTGCTGAGGATCTCTGCATCTGTTTTCATCAGCTGTTAGATGAAGCCTCTCAGAAAACAGCTATGCTAGCCTCATGTCTACAAGCATAACAGTAGTGTCAAAGGATAGTGGTCTCCCATGGGGTGGGTCCCAAGTTGGTACAGTCATTAGTTGATCATTCCCTCCCTAAAATTCTGCTCTATCTTTATCTCTGTACCTCTTGTAGGCAAAACAAATTTGGGGTGGAAGGTTGTGTCACCCTGCCACAACTGAAAGTCAAGCCTGTATTAAGGAGCAACCACTTGGGTATCCATAACCACCAATAAAGCTCTGAGTCTCAGATAGGATCACCACCATAGACATCCTGAAGCCTCCCTTATCCCAGGCCTCCAGTAATATCCAGTTCTATTCTCTCTCACAGCCCTCTACTCCTTCTACCCATACCTGATGATCTCTGTTTCCCTCCATAACCTAAACAAACTGAGGAAACTCAAAATTGAGGAAATTCAAAGAATAATTGGGTCTTACTTCAAAAGCCTGTACTCTACAAAATTGGAAAATTTAAACAAAAATGGACAATTTTATCTATAGATAACACTTACCACAGCTAAATCAAGATCACAAAAATATAATTAGACCTGAACCTCTCTAGGAAACAAAAACAATAAAATGCTTCCAACAAAAAAAGTAAAAGTAAAAATAAAAAGCTCAGGGCCAGATGATTTTAGTGCAGAAGTCTACCAGACTTTCCATAAAAAACTAATACAAATCTTCTAAACTTGTCTCAGAAACTAGAAATGGAAAAAATATTGGCAAGTGCATCTGATGAAGCCACAGTTACACTGATAACCAAACCACACAGAGACTCCACAAAAAAGAGAATTTCACACCAATTTTCCTATTGAATATTGATGGAAAATACTCAAAAAGTACTCAAAAATAGAATCCAAGAATACATCAAAACCATCATCCAACATGATTAAGTAGGCTTTATTCCAATAATACAGGGATGGTTCAATATATGAAAATCCATTTTGTATAAGCTCAGACCTGGCTGTTAGAAGGTGTGACCTGTTAGAGTAGGTGTTTCACTGTGGGTGTGGGCTTTAAGACCCACATCCTAGCTTCCTGGAAGGCACTATTCTGCTAGCAGCCTTCAGATGAAGATGTGGAACTCTCAGCTCTTCCTGCACCATGCCTGCCAGGATGCTACCATGTTCCTGTCCTTATGATAATGGACTGAACTTCTGAACCTTTAACTTAGCCCCAATGAAATGTTGTCCTTATTAGAGTTGCCTTGGTCATGATGTCTGTTTATAGCAGTAAAACCCTAAGACATGCATCAGTGTAATCTACCATATAAACAAAGTGAAAAAATATCACATGATCATCTCATTAAATGTGGAAAAATTCTTTGGCAAAATCCAACATGTCAAAAGTCTTAGAGAGATCAGGGATAAAAGACACTACCTAAACACAGTAAAGGCAATATACAACAATCCAATTGTCAACATCAAGTTGGATGGAGAGAAACTTAAAGCAATTCTATTAAAAGGAGGGAGAAGGAAAGGCAGCCCACTCTCCCTATATCTATTCAATATAGTTCTAGCTAGAGCCATAAGACAGCTAAACAAGAACAAGGGGATACAAGTTGGAAAGAAGTCAAAATATCTCTGTTGGCAGATGATTGATAATATACATTGTACAAGACCCTCAAAATTCTAAATTCCACCAGAGTAATCTTACAGCTGATAAACACTTTCAGTAAAATGGGTGGATACAAAATTAACAACAAAAACAACAACAACAAACAGCAGTCCTCCTTTATAAAAATGATAAACATAATGACCAAATATTTAAGGAAACAACACCCTTCACTATAGCCACAAATAATATAAAATATTGTGATCTTAGTGTAATTCTAAAGCAAGTAAAACACCTGAATGACAAGAATGTAAACAACTGAACAAAGAATTGAAGAAGGTATCAGAAGATGAAAAGATTTCCCATGCTCATAGATCTATAGAATTTACACAGTAAAAATGGCCATTTTAACAAATGCAATCTCCAATTTCAATGTAACTCCCATCAAAATTCCAACACAATTCTTTACAGACCTTAAAAGAGAATTTGCCAACATTATAAAAAATCCAAAAATACAGGATAGCTAAGAAAATCCTGTACAATAGAAGAATTTCTGGAATTATCACCATCCCTGATTTCAAGCTGTACTACAGTACAATAATAATAAAAGACAGCATGTTATTGACATAAAATTAGACAGATTGATCAATAGTATTGAATTAAAGACCCAGAAATATACCCACACAAGTATGAACATTTGATTTTTGCCAAAAATCCAAAATCAAAAGGGAGAACAGAATGCATCTTCAACAAATGGTGCTCAGTTAACTGGATGTCTGCATGTAGGAAAATGAAAGTAGATCCATATTTATTACCCTGCACAAGTCCACATTGATCCAAAACCTCAACATATATCCATGTATAATAAATCTAATAGAAGAAGAGAAAGTAAAGAACTACCTTGAACACATTAGCACCACAACCAATACTCTGGATAGAACACTAACAATTCAGGCACTATGATCAATGTTTAATAATTAGGATCTCTTGAAACAGCACAGCTTCTGTAAGGTAAAGTGTACCATCAATAGGACAAAACAGTAGCCCACACAGTAGAAAAAGATCTTCACCAACCCTTCATAAGGGAAGGCTGATACGCAACATATGTAAGAAACTCAGAAAATTAGACACAAATGAACCAAATAACCCAATTAAAAATGGGGTACAGAGCTAAACAGAGAACTCTAAACAGAGGACTCTCAATTGGTTGAGAAGCACTTATTGTTCCATATCCTTGTCATCACAGAAATGCAAATCAAAATGGCTCTGATATTCCATCTTAGAAGTCTCCTTACCTTCATGATTTAAGATTAAATTTGTGTACTAAGGGTGTGTCTGTATTCCAGCCAGAGGAATTAAAATTGTGTCATTCTAGCTACATTACATAGACCTAGAAGATCTTTGGCTATATTCTCTTGCTAGAGTGGCCATCGAGCTGGATTATAATTCCTCTACAATGCAATTTTTATTGTGAAAATTTCATGACTTGGAAATGTTTTTGTCTGTCTGGTGTGTGTGTGTGTGTGTGTGTGTGTGTGTGTGTGTGTATGTATGTGTTTGTGTATATAAAGGGGGAGATAGTGAGAGAGGGGATTAAGATCTTAATCTATAACAAGCCTAGGCTCCCAATGATGGGACTGGTATACAAACCTAAGCAAAAATCTGGAACTTGTAACCTCTGCCTGCAAGAAGTCCTGGAACAATGGATATCCAAAACTTCTGGAAGTGGCCAACCTATGATGGATCTGAGGAGCTTTTTACACAGAGATAGGACATCCATGTTCAATACTGCCAAGATTCAGATGCTAGAGTCCTCAGAGACCTAAGATGGAAACAAATACAACTAACCACATTAAATAGTCAACAGTATAATTATTAATGATAATTTGCTATATTCGTATAAACTGTGCCTAATTCAATTGTCATCAAAGATGCTTCTTTCAGAAGCTGATGATTACAGATACAGAGACCCAAAGCCAACCTCTGGGCTGAGTCAGGAGTACTCTATAAGAAGTGGAGTATTGTAAGAAAAGGGACAAAAGAACGACCCATGATGAACAATGCCTTGGGGAATTGTGACAGAGGATCCAGGAAAAAAGTACAAAGGCTTTTTAATTCAAGTGAATTTTTGTACCCAGGATAGTTCTTGGATATGATTTCATGATTCCTGTGACAAACATTTACTTTCAACTTTTAAGACATATTCATTCTTGTGGAATGTCAGAACATAACTATAGAAACCAGTCTGGTGAAATGATATGCTGAGTACTATCCTTAATATACCCTGAAGCTGGACATGGCCTTCTGCCTTGCTTTTATGCTTTCCCAGATATAATCAATAGTATGTGCCAGGTAATTGTGTTTCAATGCCTCTGTCCTACAAATATTCTGGGAAAAAGATGCTATTATAATATGTGCTTGCTGACCATTATTTACATGTTTTTAAAACTTAAACATAATTTATTTAAAACAAACTAACGTGGATCATTGCTTTCTTTATTATATTCATGTATAGAAATACACTAAAACTGAATAAATATTTTCTACAGCCTTAGCCTGTACTCCATTCTATTCTTTTAGGTTCTCAGATCCCAGGATCAGCAGACAAGATCTGCACGGTTCAATGAAAGTTCATAAGCAGCACCCAAACAGGATCCTGAGTGAAAAATGTCAAGAGGACATGTGGACCCTGAAGAAGGAGGTAAGCAGAAATTAAAATGGGGCAAAAAGGAAAACTAGCACCATATAGTAAGTATTTCTTAAAAATGAATGGTACTAAACCCATTTGTGTTTTTTTTTTTTTTTAATCTAAAGCACATCTGTAACACTGTTGGAATTTAATAAAAGATTTTAACCCATAGTTTCTTGAAAAGGGCACTCTAGATCTTGGAGTATGGAATCAAATTAAAAAAAATGGAACAAAAGCCCATAGACAAGGAGAAAATAGTCTAATAAAATGCTGGGTGAATTGGGCATTGGTCCATACCATGATACAAACCATAAATGACCACAAGCTAAAGGATTTAGGAAAGACAATGACAGATTCTTTAAATGAGCATGAGCATGATGAAATATATGAAAAAAAGTAATACAAGCTAGAATGGAAATTTTGGCAATGCAAGGTCAGTAGGGACAGAACGGAACAAAATCAAATAAGAAAATGTCAGCTCCAGTTGAAGATGAGTCCTCCTGTCAGTATGCTCCCTTGCCTGAAACATTATAACTTACCCTACCTAAGACTATCATGATGATTGCAATGACTGGGAGAAGAGGGAAGATGCTGTGCTGCCCTTCCCAAAAGAGCACCTTTAGTTCCTGTGAGTAAGGATGCTTTGCATATGTTATTTATTTAGGGGGAAAAAAAGACAGAGAAACTTTCTAAAATTAAACAGGAACCTGGCAAGCCATATTAAGATTTTATTTCTCATCCTTTACTGGGAGTCAGTTCTCTGACAGTTGATAAGAAGGCAAAATATACTTATTGTTGGGCAATTGGCATATGAGAATGCTAATGCTGGATGCCAGACTGCCATCCATCCCTTTCAAAAGCAAAGAGCTAGTAATTGTTCCAATCACCTTTGTGCTGATAGTGGCTATTCATATAATCAAGAGTTAACTCTGGATGTAGCCCTCCCAGGGCAGACAAACCTTAAAATTGGCAGTCATTCAACAGGGAAAAAGGAATGATAATGACAAACATCCTAACTTAGTCAAAAGTTAATTGCCAATGTTTTAAAAAGAACTAAAGAGCTGTTTGAGCTTATATTTTAAATATATTATAGGGATTAAATTATGCTTTCTACAAAAAATAATAATGATTAAAACAAAAATAAGGTGCCAAGAGGTCTGGTGGGGTGGTGGTGATAGTGGGGACATCCTCATGGAGACATAGAGATGGGGGTAGGAGGAAAATATATAGGACTAGGAACAGTTGGAGGGTAGACAGGTAGGGGAATAAAATCTGAAGTATTAAATAAATAAATAAAATTTAAAAATTAAAAATTGGATTAATCCTTTAAATTTTTATTTATTTTAAAAAATAAAATTTTTGTTAAATAGTTCAGAATGCTTAGCACTGGCTTCTGCTTTGTTATGACCGTGTTTTTTGTTTTTTTTGTTTTTGTTGTTTTTTTTCTTTTAAAAAAACAAACTAGTTGTGCTTCTGTACACTTTGCTGTGGTGGTTTTAATGTTTGGCCATAGGGAGTGGCACTATTGGCCTTACTAGAGGAGGTATGGCCTTGTTGAAGCAGATGTGTCACTGCATAGGTGGATTTGATGTCTCCTGTGCTCAGGCTCTGCCCAGAGTGGAAGAGACCTTCTCCTGGCTGGCTGTGGATCAAGATATAGAACTCTCTACTACGACAACACCGTGTTGTTCTGTCTGTTGTCACACTTCCTGCCCTGATGATAATGGACTGAACTTCTGAAAGGGTAAACCAGCCCCCATTCAAAGTTTGCCTTTGTAAGAATTGCCTTGGTCATGGAGTGTCTTCTCAGCAATAAAACCCTAACTAAGACAAAAGTTGGTACCAGGGACTCAGGCATTGCTGTGATAGACCTGACAATACTTTTGTTTAGAATAATGTGGGTTTTTCTTTTTTGGGGGGAATTTGGATTCGGAAAACAGTGGAATGATTTAAGTAGAGTTTAATTTGTGAATATAGTAGCAGTATGGAAAACACTGGTGCTCAGAGTCAGTTGAACCTTCAGGTCTTAGCTCAATGGGTTTCAGAAGAGAAGAATTTTAGTGTGCTGTCTGGAGATCATCCTTATAATGGTTTAATGCAGAACATGGCTGCTTTTGGCCCTTTGCCAGAGAATCTGTCTGAGGCTAATATGAAGATATTCAGATTGGTTGAATGGAGGATTTAAGTCTCAAAAAAGGCTAGCCTAGACTCCTTCCTGGGGCACACTCTTAGAAAGAGTATTTTGAGCAAGTATAGCACAGTTAGAAAGAGAATACACAAAATGTAAGATTTAACTTTTGAAGGGGAACCAAAAGGTAGAATGGAGCTGAATCCTTTTCCAAGTCTAAGTCCATGGTGACTATGGGGCAAGATCACACCCAGCTAAGCTTTATTATTTATGTATTTGCAGTAGAGCAAGGACGAGTTATATCATGTTAGGTGTTACTATAACCTGGTTATTGTTTTCATTTGAATTTTTAATCTGAAATGAACTGTAATCTAGAAATGGAGGACACACCTCTGATCCAGATCTTGCGGTGCAGTCGCCTTGTAAAGCTTTGGTATAGGCTTGATGGTACATACCTTTAATCTCAGGAGACAGAGGCAAGCCTATTTCTGAGTTCAAGGACAGCCTGGTACAAAGCAAGTTCCAAAAAGAGAAGCTTAGGTTTCTGCATGAGGGGATACACCTATAATCCCAGAGCTCAGGAAACAAGAGACATGCAGATGTCTGAGTTCAGAGTCAATTTACAAAGCAAGTTCGAGGATAGCCAAAATTAGGAAGTGAAGGATGTATTAGAACAAAGGGGACATGTTCCAGCCTTAGGAAGCAAGAGAACTTGGTAGCTTTGGCCATGTGGTTCTGGCTTTAGAATCAAGAATAGAGGGGCTTACTGGGACAGCAGATGCTGATTAGCTGGAGATAAGAAATTAGCAATGATTGAGAAGAAACTAGTATTACTGAGGTGAAGTCTTTTGGGAAGTGTTTTCTGAGAAAACAAAGAAGCTGTACTCCAGAGATAACTAAGGTTGTACCTCATATAGCAGGTAGACCTGGTAATGCATTGATAGTCACCCAGTGGGTACTGGTTTTGAAACTATGAAATGTTCAGTGAAAACACCTATAGCTTGGAACTGTTAGAGGCCAGGAAAAGCCATTGGTGAAAGCACAGAGTCAGAAGGCCCAGGGCTAAATGGGTCATACAAAGAAGTTGAGGCTTGCCACCATGAAGAGAGGCTGTTAATGGAGATGCCAGTACCATGGGATGACCACCAAGAAGAACAGGAACAGTGGAGTGGACTCAACCAGAGCATAGAGTGCTACAGAGAGCAGAGCTGAAGAAGTGACCCAATCCCTTTGGAGGAGTCCAGAAAATCATGTGTTAATCCCAGACATTGGAACAGGAAGATGTAAAGATGAAGTTGCCATTGAATACTCCAATATGGTAGAGATGCCAGTACTCTGGGATGCCTGCCTAGGAAAGCTCTAACAAGGAGTGGAAATACCCCAAGAGAAAGAAGATTCTTGCAGTCAATAAAGATGAATGGAGTTGGTGATTTGAAAGTGCTTTGACATCAGACATGGCAATACAGAGTTTGGAGTTTACCCAGCTGATTTTTGGTCTTGTTTTGGTCCACCATGTCTTCACTATGATGTTTTGCAACAGAATACTATATATCTGATATGTTGATATGTTGGAAATATGTGATCTACCTTTTTTTTTTTTTTTTTGATTTTTATAGTCCATTACAGTTAAGAGATTGTATGACTCTCAGAAGGAAGTTTTAACTTTGGACTTTTAACATTGCTAAGACTATATCTTTTGAAGTTATACTAAATGAAATTTGCATTATGCTATTGCTAGATATAGCCCCCATAGACTCATGTGTTTGAACTAGCCTATTGGTGTCAGGGAGTGGAATGTGGAAGTTTGAATGCTTGGCCATAGGAATTGGCACTACTAGGAGGTCTGGCCTTACTGGAAGAGGTGTGATCTAATGGGAGGAAGCATGTCACTACATAGGTAGATTTTGAGGCCTCCTATGCTCTGGTTCTGCCCAGTATTGAAGGCATGCACTTCTTGGCTGCCTTAGTTCTTCCAGCAGCATGTCTGACTACCTGCTATCATGCTTTCTGCCATGCTGATAATGGACTGAACCTCTGTAACTTTAATCTTAATTAAATGTTTAACATTTATAAGAATTGCCTTGGTCAAATTATCTCTTCATAGCAATACAGCCATCAGAAAATTGCCAAGCCCTTTCAGGAATTTTGCCAACATTTTGATATAACCCACATCACAGGCATTCCATATAACCCTCAGGGTCAATACTTTGTGGAAAGAGCTAATGGACAACTGAAAAGTTATTTAAAATAAAAGGAGGATGAGTACAGTAGTATGAGTACTCCTCATAATAGTTTATCTTATTTTATATTCTTAGGTTTTTAAAAATTTGGACAAGGATGGCCTTAGTACTACAGAAGGTTTTTTGGCCCCTCCAAACAATTGAGATTCATAGTCCTTTGAAGAGATGTTATTTCTGGTCAATTAAATGGTCCAGCCCCAGTAGAACATTGAAGTTGAGGCTGTGTTTCTGTTGTTTCTCAGGGTATAGAAAAGCTGATGTGGATATCTCAAAGGATGACTCGACCAGTAAAAGATGAAAAAGAGGCTCCCAAGCATCCATGAGGATACACCTGAAGAAAGGAAAGAGAATGCAAGGATGGTTTTGTAGAATCAAAAGAACAAAATCTACTTCCAATAATGGCTAGATTAAAAAAAGAAGAAGAACAGTCACTCTGGGAAAAAGAGTTGATGAAATATCAGGGGAAGGGTATGACTGCAAAATTGCTGGTTTTGCTGCCTTGTCTCTGTTGAGTAAATCTGTTACTGTTGAGACCTATTATTATGTGATCCTCCTCTGTTTCACTTTGTTAACTGGGAAGAAAATAACATTCCTGTTTATGTCAATGACTCTAAGATCTTGGGTGCCTTCACACTCCCGCTAATCATAATTGAACCAAAATAAAGATGGTCATATAACAACTTAAGTATTGATGGTCATGTCTTGTATGATAAAATATTAGCTATTCAACATTCAACATTATATAAACTATCCTCTTCCAAAGTTCTTATTTACACCTTATTAAAGACATTTGCTATTATGTGCATTCTCAAACAATTAAAATCCTGGTGATGGTTCAGCTTATACTCACAAGTATATATATATATATATATATGTGTGTGTGTGTGTGTGTGTGTGTGTGTGTGTGTGTGATATAAATGAAAATTCAACGCATCACTAGAATTCCTTATAAACTACAAGGTCAAACAATTGTAGAATGTATACATTTCAGCCTAAGCAATAACTTCTAAAAATTAAAATGGAGAACTGCTCCCCAAAATAGGCTTTTTATTACCTTATTTAATTTACTTTTTTATTTTATTTTCTCCAGTGAGACCGTGTTACTTGTCCTTCCTGGCACTTCAGAATGTTGAACTCTATACAGTATTGTCATGTCTCATGTGTTATAAAATATTTAAAGCATTGGGTGAAATTTTGCAGATATTGTCTAAGCAATTGCCTAGAATCTCAGAATAAGGAATAATACAAGGGATTGCTGATGAACAAAGAATGGATCATAGGTCCTGAGAACAAAGAATCATGCACAGTGTTTTTACTTCTATTAGGATGTAAATATTTGATGACTACAAACAAGAATGCCCAAAAATTTAAAAGATGGCAAAGGATTGTCACAGTCATAAAGGTCAATAATACCTTGAGGCCATAGCCCTCAAAATCAAGTAAACAGCTCAAGTAAGTGCAAAGAGTGCCATAGCCTCCACAGACTCATGTAATTGAATGTTAATCCACAGGGAGTGACACTATTGGGAGTTATAGACTTGTTGGAGTAAGTCTAGTCTTGTTGGAGGAAGTGTGCCTCTGTGGAGGCAGGTTTTGAGGTCAATATGCTCAAGCTATTCCCAGCATGGTACATAGTGTCTTTCTGCTAATTGCAGATTAAGATGTAGAACTTTCAGTTCCTTTTCCAACATCATGTCTGCATGTGTGCTGCCATGACAGTAATGGATTAAATCTCTGAAACTATAAGTCAGCCATAAATAAATGTTTTCTTTTGTAAGAGTTGCTGTGGTCATGGTGTCCCTTCAGAGCAATAGAAACCCTAAGACACAGAGACTGAAGCAGTATCCATAGACCCTATACACATCTGCTCCAGGCATTCTGCATACATGCTGTGATTCTTTTTTTTTTTTTTTTTTTTTGGTTTTTCGAGACAGGGTTTCTCTGTGTAACTCGGGCTGTCCTGGAACTCACTCTGTAGACCAGGCTGGCCTGAAACTCAGAAATCCGCCTGCCTCTGCCTCCCAAGTGCTAGGATTAAAGGCGTGTGCCACCACCGCCCGGCCATGCTGTGATTCTTTAGCTTGGGTTTTGTTTGTTTTGTTTGCTTGTTTTTATTGTTTATGTTGGACTCATTACAATGGGGGTGAGGGGCCTCTACCTTCTTGTTGCGACATTTTCCTCCTACCGTGTTGTCCCATCCATCCTTGATATGTGGATATATGCCTAGTCTTTTGCATCTTCTTCTATCTCATTCATTTGCTATCACTAGGAGGCCTACTGTTTTCTGAAGGGAATTGGAGGAGTGGTAGATCTGGAAGAGAATTGTATGTGGAGGGAGGATTGGGAGGAGGCGAGGGACAAGAGGCTATAGTGGAATATTGAATGAGGTAAAAAATAAATAAGTATAAATACATAAGCAAATAAATAAATGGCCCAGGATTTTGGTGTAAAAAAAAATCTACGATTAGCATACAAAATGAACATAATCCTTTCTATAGCTATGATCAACAAAATAAAAAAAAAATGAATGGATTTATATAGTAAGAATTTAGAATCGACATGAAGATTTGAGATTTTATGGTTGAAACATATCCAGACACATAGTCAAAACATTCTTTCCTCCAGTGAGTTTTATAAAGCCCTAAAAAGCATCTGTCCAGTAGTTTAAGGTATTAGGGAGTGCTGTCAAGAGCTGTGGATCACCACTGAGGCCATTCACATGTGAAATCTGAGGTTTTGCGGGCTGCTGTTGCAAGTAATTAATTTGGGAAAATTCCATGGGTTAGGACCAGATGTTTTGTTCCACTTCTTCTCAACCTACTATAATAATAAATAGTTGAGCAATTTTTGTTTGTTGTCATTGTGAAAAGCTTCCATCAGAATTCTGTCTGTCCAAGAGAAACACACACACAAACAAATACACAAGTGCTTATTGCTAGCTAAATTTTACACTACAACAGATTGGTTAACTATTCCAGTGAGGCTTCATCTTGGTGAGAATTTTTCTCACACAAAAATCACAGTACTTCTAACTCACAGAACATAAACTGGATATCATAGAGTGTTAATGAGACTGATGGGAGTTGGCAAATAATGTACAATGCACAATCGTGTTATTTTAAAAGACTTAAGCAAAGAAGTATAGATGAAGCCAGACCCACAGGATTTTAATGTAAGATTCAATAACTATTGGTATTCAGGGGATAGAAAAACATTGGTCTCCTGTTATAGTTAGGTTATGTCCACTTAACACACACTTAGATAAAGCTGCAAAAAGGGGATTCTCAGTGGACAAACAGCTTCAGTCAGATTAGTTTCTGAGCTTGTCTTTGATTTATTTCCTTTATAAATGATGTGGGAGGTCCAAGCCCAAGGAAGGCAGTGCAGTTCTAGGGCAGGATGTGTCTGGACTATATGAGAAAGTTCACAAGACAAAGAAAGTAAACTGGTAAACAACCTTCCTTCATGGTTTCTGCCTCAAACTCTTGCCTAGAGTGTATGCCCTGGTTTCACTTGTTAGAGTATAAACTGTAAGACAAATAAATCATTTCTTCTTCCATTTGTTTTAGTCAGAATTTTATGGCAGGAATGCAAAACAAAGAAAAACAAGAGTTGGTAAGAAGGGAGAGAGGTACAACTGTGATAGACATAAAAATGTAAACTTTTGTTTGGGACTGTTTCTTAGACAGAACATGAAAGATTCTGGACCTTTGTCCTGGAAGTTTGTGGAGTGCTCCAGTTGTTAATGAGCTGTTTCTATGGAAGCATGTAAGATAAGAATGTGGAATGTGCACATAATATAGATCGGGCTCAGGAAATTTCAGAGGGAAGTTTGTAAGTCCTTCCATCATTCAGTAATGACCTTTCATTTGATATTTTGAATTAAGGATATATATATATATATATATATATATATATATATATATATATATATATGTATGTATATGTATATCTGTATGTATGTATTTCACCTGAAATCGGAGAATTATATGTGATGAATAAAAGAAAAGCAGCATGAGACTGAAACCTTTCTTTTACTGAGACAATAGTTGCTAAATCTATTTATCTGAGACTAAATCTACGATTGAAAAGAGAACAATATCCACAAAATAGAAACGGAAGGAACACTACCTAATTCATTCTATGAAGCCACAATTACGCTCATACCTAAACCACACAGAGATCCAACAAGAAAAGAGAACTTCAGACCAATCTCCCTTATGAATATCGATGCAAAAATACTGAATAAAATTCTCTCGAACCGAATCCAAGAACACATCAAAACACTTATCCACCATGATCAAGTAGGCTTTATCCCAGGAATGCAGGGTTGGTTCAATATACGGAAATCCATCAACGTAATCCACTACATAAATAAACTCAAAGAAAAAAACCACATGATCATATCTCTTGACGCTGAGAAAGCATTTGACAAAATTCAACACCCCTTCATGATAAAAGTCTTGGAAAGATCAGGAATTCAAGGTCCATACCTAAACATAGTAAAAGCAATATACAGCAAGCCAGTAGCCAACATCAAACTAAATGGAGAGAAACTTGAAGCAATCCCATTAAAATCAGGGACTAGACAAGGCTGCCCACTCTCCCCTACCTGTTCAATATAGTTCTGGAAGTCCTAGCCAGAGCAATTAGGCAACAAAAGGAGATCAAAGGGATACAAATTGGAAAGGAAGAAGTCAAAGTTTCACTATTTGCAGATGACATGTTAGTATACTTAAGTGACCCCAAAACTTCCACCAGAGAGCTCCTAAACCTGATAAACAACTTTAGCAAAGTGGCAGGTTATAAAATCAACTCGAAAAAATCAGTAGCCTTCCTCTACACAAAGGATAAACTGGCTGAGAAAGAAATTATGGAAACGACACCATTTACAATAGTCACAAATAGTATAAAATATCTTGGTGTGAATCTAACCAAGCAAGTGAAAGACCTGTATGACAAGAACTTCAACACCCTGAAGAAAGAAATCGAAGGAGATCTCAGAAGATGGAAAGGTCTCCCATGCTCATGGATTGGAAGGATTAATATAGTAAAAATGGCTATCTTGCCGAAAGCAATCTACAGATTTAATGCAATCCCTATCAAAATTCCCACTCAATTCTTTACAGAGATAGAAAGAGCAATCTTAAAATTCATTTGGAATAACAAAAAACCCAGGATAGCGAAAACTACACTCAACAATAAAAGAACTTCTGGGGGAATCTCCATCCCCGATTTCAAGCTGTACTACAAAGCAATAGTGATAAAAACGGCATGGTATTGGAACAGAGACAGTCAGGAGGATCAATGGAATAGAATAGAAGACCCAGAAATGAACTCCCATACCTATGGTCACTTGATCTTCGACAAAGGAGCTCAGACTATCCAGTGGAAAAAAGACAGCATTTTCAACAAATGGTGCTGGTCCAACTGGAGGTCAACTTGTAGAAGACTGCAAATTGATCCATACTTATCTCCTTGTACAAAGCTCAATTCCAAGTGGATCAAGGACCTCCACATAAAACCAGCTACACTGAAACTAATAGAAGAGAAAATAGGGAAAAGCCTTGATCATATGGGCACAGGGAAAAGTTCCTGAACAGAACACCAATGGCGTATGCTCTAAGATCAAGAATTGACAAATGGGATCTCATAAAACTGCAAAGCTTCTGTAAAGCAAAGGATACGGTCAACAGGACAAAGCGGGAACCAACAGACTGGAAAAGATCTTCACCAACCTTACATCTGATAGAGGGCTAATATCCAAGGTATACAAAGAACTGAAGAAACTAGATTCCAGACCTTCAAATAACCCTATTAAAAAATGGGGTAGAGAGTTGAACAAGAACTCTCAACTGAGGAAACTCGAATGATTGAGAAACATCTAAAGAAGTGCTCAGCATCCCTAGTCATCAGGAAATGCAAATGAAAACAACACTGAGATTCCACCTCACACCAGTCAGATGGCTAAGATCCAAAACACAGGTGACAGCAGATGTTGGCGAGGATGTGGAGAAAGAGGAACACTCCTCCATTGTTGGTGGGATTGCAAGCTGGTACAACCACTATGGAAAGCAGTCTGGCGATAGCTCAGAAAATTGAACATGGTTTTACCTGAGGACCCAGCTATACCCCTCCTGGTATATACCCAGAAGATATTTCAACATGCAACAGGGCCACATGCTCCACTATGTTTATAGTGGCCTTATTTATAATAGCCAGAAGCTGGAAAGAACCCAGATGTCCTTCAACAGAAGAATGGATACAGAAAATGTGGTACATTACACAATGGAGTACTACTCAGCCATTAAAAATAACGAGCTCATGAAATTCTTAGACAAATGGATGGAGCTAGAAAATATCATCCTGAGTGAGATGACCCAATCACAAAAGAACACACATGGTATGCACTCACTGATAAGTGGATATTAGCCCCAAAACACACAATACCTAAGATGCAACACATAAACCTCATGAAACTCAAGAAGAAGGAGGAAGACCAAAGTGAGGGTGCCTTTGTCCTTTTTAGAACGAGTATCAAAAGATTCAACCAGAGCTCCCAGGATCTAAACCTCCAGCCTGAGAACAGACAGGGGCAAGCTGTCCTCTGAGAGGCTCTAACCAGCAGCTGACTCAGACAGATACAGACATCCAGAGCCAAACAGTGGATGGAGCTTGAGGACTCTTAAAGAAGAATAGGTGGAAGAATTGTGGGCCCTAAGGAGATAGGAACTGCACAGGAAGATCAACAGAGTAAACGAAACTGAACCCTCGGAGCTCTCAGAGACTGAATCACCAACCATGGAGCATACCTAGTCTACACAGATCTACCTCCATGGGCTGAACCTAGGCCCCCTGCACATATGTTGTAAATGTGCAGCTTGGTTTTCATGTAGGTCTCAAACATCTGGAGTGGGGGCTATCCCAAAACATGCAGCCTGTATATGGAGTACGGTCTTCTAAAAAAAAAAAAAAAACAAAAACAAAACAGTTGTTCAGTTATTCATGGAATATTATTTTTTTATATCTCTTGTATTCAGTTTGCAACTACTTCATTGAGAATTTTTGTATGTATATTCATGAGGGATACTGGACTATAATTTATATATGTTTGTTGGGTTTACACTTGATGTCACTATTGCAATATTATTTGCTTTGTGAAGGAAAAAAAAAAAAAAAAAAAGAAAAGAGAACAATATCAAGGCAAATTGTCCTGAGAAGTATTAACTTAGAGTTAGCACATTAACACCATAGTCCAAAGATAAATAAAGCCTAAATTTCAAGCAGGTTGTGTTACATGGTAACCTACAAGTGTTTCAAATATGGCATTTATATGAAGGAATCATGGAACATAGCAAAGGCTCAGTGCAATGTAGCAGAGGCGAAATCTCTGAAGACTACAGGAAGCCATTTGTGAGGTGAATCATCAGCTTCAGTTGAATACTGAATTGAAATAGTACATTGAATGTTGAAATATTGAAGAGTCTAGAACTGTGGAATGACTTCCAAAGACAACAGAAAATGTGAACAGAGTCACACTTCCCAACAAGCCGTGTGCTCCTCATGGGAGAACTGGAGAGGTTCTACCAAAGCCCTTTGGAGACAAAAACATGATCATTGGTGAGTTCCAGGCATTGGAAATTGAGCTAGTTACACTACTATGATTGGGTTCTTATTGGCTTTATTGTAACTGTGCCAGAGTTTTTCCTCTTCTAATACAAAAGTATGAATTATTTGTTGTTGTTATTATTATTATTGTTGTCCATTTATAGAATTCCATAGTTACAAGAAAAGATCCTAGATATTGAAGTTTTAAGATTTTTATAAATTGTGGTACTTAAGATCAACTGTGTTTTACGCTGTAATATTAACAGGAGTTCTGCAGGACCAGACATGAAAAGAGAGCCTGGGTTAAACTGAAATATTTGAATGTGAAAGTAGAGAAGGAGTACAGTTTTAACATCTGGACACTAATCTAAACACACTTTGGAAGAGAGAATTTCTGTTGAGGAGTTGCTTCTAACAGTTTGATCTATGACTATGTCTGTGTGGCATAATCTTGATTGCTTACTGATATGGAAGGGTCAGGGAGATGCTGAGAGAACTCAGCCTACTTCCTCCAATGCCATTCCTGTCCTAGTGAGCTTCGGCTATATAACAAATTAATTCCTGCTTTGAGTTCCTGCCTTCCGTCCCTGGCTTGGATTCTAAAAGCATACTTGAAAAGTTCTAATCACAAGGATGTAAGCTCTGTAGAGATGAAATAATACAGAGTATACTGCTATTTATATATGAAAATAATGCTTGACTGTAAAAGTATAAATATATGCAATAAATCTTAACAACTTATAGGATAATTAGAGTAAAACTTCTCTTAAATAAGTATGATAAATTTGTTTCTTTAGTCATAATAATTTTATTATAAATATACTACAAGTACTAATGTCACATTATCTGAGAAATTTGTTTAGAAACCACAATTAAATAATTCAGAAATAATTAATTCAGAAGACAACCCATTAAATTATAACCCTCCCTACAGGTTAACTTGGTGCCAAATGTATTGTTTAATTTATCATTCTTAGTAATTTTAGAGGGCCTCAAGGCAAGGAATGAAGTAATAATAAATAGGGAATAGTGGATAATTAGAGAAGGAAATGTGGAACAAAATTACTAAGGGCTTTAGGTGAAGTTCATTATTACTATTTAATAGTGCCCAAGAGCATTCGATCAAATTATGGATCACATTTAAAAATGGGCTGAATGAAATCCTCATGGAGGAGAGTTTTCTACTTTTTCCCCCCTCAGAATTCAGCAGAAATGTGATAAAGCATTCTTAAATTCTCCCCCACATGTCATATTTTGATCAAGCTCTATGGAAAATAATTTTGAGGACTTGTGAATATAGTTTTGGAGTTAAGGCAATGCAAATACTGAGCAAACAGAAGAGCGAGTGAAATGCAAGCATCTAAGGTTGTTTGGTGATAGTGTGCAGGTTCCATGGACTGAGGAAGTCACATGATTGAGCAGTAAGACACTGCTTAAGCAGCAAGGTGACTGTTATAGGACAAGTTGTAGCACAGCCCTCAGGCCATTTTATGTGCAGAGAATACTTGCTTTACTAAAGGCACAGATTATCTCTTTTATTTGAGCTTACCCTTGAGCACTGTATTTCTATTATTAAACTTTAAAAACTACACATGTATAATTTATTTGTTTTTCTTATTTTCATTTGATTTCATTACCATAATTGTGATTGTAAACTATAGAAATGCTTACCCACCTGATTCTGTGTTACAAAGTTTTCCTCTAGTTTTGAAAGTGAGGACTGCTTGTTTAGATAATGAATTGAAGAGTCATAGTTCCAGTGTATGCAGAATGGGAACTTAAGAAACATAGAATGTTTGGACATTTATTCAATGATATTGTACAGGATGAAGGACAGAGATAAAATTCCCTGAGAAATAATAATAATTATTATTATTATAATTATAATAAAATAGAATGTGTCTCATAAATTCATGGAAAGCTGTGCTGTATCTAGATGCATATTGACTATGAGTGTTTACTCTAGTTATAAAAATTTGAGACTGATCTTAAAATGTGCCTATTAGAAAATCAATAATGTTATTTAAGATTTCCTGTTGGATAGTGATAGACATAGTATTTAATCAATCATAAATTAATGTGATCATGGGTTAAACACTATGTTTAATTGGTAGAGAAATAAATTCATTTTTGTTATTTATTATTATATATATTTTATCGTCATGATTGAGCATTAACAATCAAGAAGAGTGAAAATAGCAGTAAGTGAGAATGGAATCTCAAAGTAAAATCTAATTTTATCACTATATTACAGTTGAAAATTAATGGTTTTGGTTTATTGTGACTCAGTATCCATTCGTCAGATATTCACTTGAGAAAAGAGTGTCCTAAAACCTGGCACATGTAAAGTAAAAACTCATAATAAACAAAGATTTTAAAAAAATATTAAGAGAAAAACGTATTACTGTTGAAGCAAACAAACAAAAAAAGGGGATTATAAAAGGATAGATGATCATTGAGTAGCTTTACTGAGGAGTAAGACTTTAAGACTAACTTTAATTTGACTCAATTTCCATTTGTTTGTTTTTATTGAAAGAATTGTATCATTTCTAAAAACAACATTATTAAACATATAACTCATTTTGTTGTTTTTGACTGATCCAGTTACAGAACAATAAGGTCCAGTATGATTACAGAGCTTAATTCAAATAAAGTTTGTCTTTAGTGTGAAAATATGTAAAGTTGGGTTAAAACTATTGAAATGATCCCTTTGCAGTAGGAGGAGTAAGCTGAATTTAAAAAGAGCATGACAAAGATTTAACTTCATGAAAGTTTGTTTTTATTTATATAAATTGCATACACAATGCATGGCCATAGATGCAAATACTTGAGAAAAATATCAGAAGGAACTGTAAAGTATGATGATAGAAGAATCAAGTATAGTCAGATGCATCAAACGTACCATTCAATGTTGTTATTTCTAATTTCTTTGATGATTAATGGCTTACTTTTCTGAACTCCTGAGTGGTACTAGCTACAAGAAAATGGAAGACTAGAAATTAGTGAATCTTTTCATTCTACATTGTTTGTTCTACATAAAAGTGGAAGCCAATATTTTTTAATTCAAATAAATAATTAAGGAGTCTAAGACCTTCTTCACTGTGATGAAGACTTATGTATTTTTTAAATTATTTAAAAGAAAAACCCTCAGAAATCTTAGTAGTATTTTTTCTGATAACTATGTCAAAATAATAATTTTATAGACTCATGACATGCAAACAAATTCTTCTCTCTTACAGATTTGTGTTTCATCTGTAAGCATTAACCTGTGCATGAAGTAATGTAAGAAGCTTATGTGAATTATGAAACAACATATATATTGACTTCATGAACTTTTTTTTAAAATACAAGTGAATCCCTGGTTCATACAAATCAGAATACTATATACAAGGGAAACGTTTATCTCTGATACACCCATTCTGATCAATTAACTGATTCAGTGTTTCTTCCAACACATCTTATATACCTATGACTTTTGTAATATACCTTGAGAGTTTGAGTCAAGTTTCTGTTCATAATTCTGCTTAATCACACCAAATTGTACCCTCCACAATATATTGTTTCTGTATACGCAGCATCAAAACCATTCATTATCCTTGGAAATGTATCAAACAATGTTCTTCTCTATCATCAAAACTATCCATGCCTTTATGTGGTATACAAGAGGCAACAAAGAAATGAGCACAAAACCTAATTACAAACCAGAGTACCAGAGTGATATAGACTCAAGACAAAAGTGGATATGACAACATTAGAACTCAAACAGAGCTGTAAGGTACAATACAACCTCAAAGCAGAGATTGCTTTCAAGAGACAAAATCATTTTCAGTAGATGAGCTGAAAGCACTGTCTTTGAGAAGTTGTGCTACAAAATGAAACCAAAAAGCAGCAGTAGCATTCTCTACAGACTCCTAAGTAATGCAATAGAATAGTCAACCATGAAACTTGGCTATCTGATTTCACAACTGTACTAATGCAATGACAGCATTCTGGTATAATTTCTATCGTAGAATTAGTGACTTACTTCAGTGAATACTACTTAACTGTTATTCTGGTTTCTTTTCTACCTGTAAAAGACATGATTATAATCATGAATCTTGATCCTTATAGTAAATTGATAGACTGTGAAGCAGTATAAAATAAAACTAAAAGAATGTTAGTTAATTCATATATTTTTGACTATAGAAAGTACAGATCTAGAATAATTTTTTTGTGATAATATATAATAATATATATATATATATATATATGACTGAAACATGTATATGTATGTGTATATGTATATATCAAAGTAACATGTCAAACTTCAATTTGCAATATATGTGTAAAACACCTGTTGGCTTTTTCATTTGATCAGATAGTGGGTTAACGTAAAAAACTGACCTTAATAGTGATGGCATATAATGTGAAGAAGCCACCATTTATAGCCAGGTAGGCCTCCCAATGGTGGAATAATGACACCAAACCACCCACCAAACTTTCAACCCAAAATTTCCCTTGTCTAAAAAAAATGTAGGGACAAGATGGAGCAGAGACTGAAGGAATGACTAACCAATAACCAGTCCAACTTGAGACGCAACCCATGGGCAAGCACCAATATGTGATATTATTAATGATACTAGAAGTTATATTTGCAGACAGGAGCCTAGCATGGCTGTCCTCTGAAGAGGCATTATCCAGCGGCTGACTGAAACAGATGTAAGTACCCAGAGCTAAACATTGGAAGGAGCTTGATAAGTCATATCTATGAGTTGGGGAAAGAATGAAAGGACCTAAAAGGGATGGGAACCTAAAGGCGTCCAACTGATTCAACAATTTGGATCTCTAGGTACTCTCAGAAACTGAGATACCAACCAAAGAACAGATACATATTGAAATGAATGCCTCCCCAGCCCATATGCAGCAAATGTGTAGCTCAGTCTCCATATGGGCCCCCACATCACTTGGAGCAGAGACTCTCCCTGTAGCTGTAGCCTGACTGTGGCATTTGTTCCCCAACATGGCTGCATTGTCTGGCCTTAGTGGGAGAGAATATGCTTAATCTGGCAGAGACTTGATGTGCCAGGATAGAGAATACCCAAAGGGAGGCCCAGCTTCTCAGAGGAGAAGGTGAATGTATGAGAGGAGGGTCTCTGTGAGAGGAGGACAAGGTGGAAGATAAGGCTTGGGATATAAGTTAATTAATTAATTATTTAATCAATTACAATTTTAAAAATCTTTAATCCACAAGATTTATGCATAGACACTTACTGGAGTTCTTTCTTGAAAATGTGGGAGAATCAAATGATTAGATATAAAAAGATACTTATGATTATGTTAGTGAAAACTAAGGCATTCTGGTGTGCTTCTAGAGTATGTGTCAATAGATTATAAGACTTAATTATTCCAAAAGGATGGATGAAAGAATCTTGAATATTTTCATGATGAAGGAATTGTAAATGCTTCAGAAGACCAGTATCTTTACTCTAATGGAAACATCTAATGATTGATCAAAAAAATCATATGGCATTCCGGAAATGTTATAAGGCTGAAACATGGCTCAGAAATAAAAGACATTCAGTTTGCTTGCAGAGATCCTGGGTTCAACTCTCAGCACCCACACAATAATGTACGTGATATCTTGTTCTAGGCTCAGTTGCATCTCATGCATGTTTCACAGACTTAAATGCAAATACACATAAAATAAAAAATAAAATAATTTAAAAATTACTTAAAATGAAATAATGCCAATATTGACAAAAGAAATGCAATTTAAAACAATAAATTAAATATTTCAAGTATGCATAATAAGGCTGCTATGAACATAGTGGAGCAAGTGTACTTATGGTATTTTGGAATATCTTCTCGGTATATAACCAGGATCAATATAGCTGAATCCTTAGGAAGAACTATCTACAATTTTCTAAGGAAGCTTCAGATTGATATCCAGAGTGGTTGTACACTTCTGAAATCACAACAATTATGGAGGAGTGTTCTCATTTCTCCACAGCCTTTCCAGGATGTGCTGTCCCTTGAGTTTTTATCTTATCCATTCTACTAGGTGTGAGTTGGGATCTCAGGGTCATTTTGATTTTCACTACCCTGATGACTAAGGATGTTGAACATTTCAAGTGCTTCAAAGCCATTCGAAATTCCTCCGTTTAGAATTCTCTGTTTACCACTGTACCTCATTTTTATTTGATATTTAATTTATTTACATTTTAAATGCTATCCTGCTTCTCTTTTTCCCTTCCACAAATCCCCATTCAATCCCCCCTGCCCTCTGTTTCTGTGGGATGCTCCCTGACCCATCCACTCACACCAGCCTCAGTGACTTAGCATTTCCCTATGCTGGGGCATCAATTCTCCACAGGACCAAGGGGATCTCCTCCCATTGAAGCCAGATAAGGCAATCCTCTGCTAGATATGTGGTTGGAGCCATAGGTCTCTCCAAGTATAATGTTTGGTTGGTAGTTTAGTCCCTGGGAGCTCTAGGGAGTGGGGGTCTGGTTGGTTGATATTGTTATTCTTCCCATGGTGTTGCAAATCCCTCCAGCTCCTTCAGTCCTTCCCCTAACTTCTCCATTCAGGGTACATATGCCCAGTCCAAAGGCTAGTCACTGAGCATCCGCCTCTATTTTTGGTATGATGGCCATTTTCACTAGGTTA
The DNA here is from genome assembly GCA_021653895.1 of Mastomys natalensis. Classification (NCBI taxonomy): domain Eukaryota; kingdom Metazoa; phylum Chordata; class Mammalia; order Rodentia; family Muridae; genus Mastomys; species Mastomys natalensis. The sequence continues at coordinate 700,725 of JAJTUV010001281.1, forward strand.
TGTCTACTGATAAAGGAGCATAGGCTATGTTTCTATCTTCTGAGGTCTTCTTCATTTTCTTTCTTCAAGGACTTTAAGTTCTTGTCATACAGATCTTTCACTTATAGTTAGAATTACCCCAAGTTATTTTATATTACTTGTGGCTATTGTGAAGGCTATTTTTCCATAATTTCTTTTTCAGCCTATTTAGTGTTTGTATAATGGAAGGCTACTGATTTGTTTGAGTTAATTTTATATCCAGCTACTTTACTGAAGTTGTTTATCAGCTGTAGGAGTTCTCTGGTTAAAATTTTTTTTTTCAAATATTGATTCTAAAGTAAAGCAGATGCAGAACAGTGACCTCAGAGTTCACCTTCTTCTCTTATTGTAGGTAGAAAACCATTATAGTGGCTGCTAGCATAAAAGGCTAGTATTATATTCAGAAATGTTTAATATGAGAGAATAATATTTAAAAGAATGCATACAGGTCATATCACACTTAACTATGGTTAAGAAAATATATTTTGAGTGCAATTTTTAAATATATATGTTTATAGAGTACTGAAATTACAAAATAATCTTTTATTAACAAATATTAGGCAAAATAAATCGTGTATGTACTCTAAAACTTCAGTATGAATCCTAGTATCTAGTGGATTCTTTTGAAATTTGTTAATTGAAAATGCAAATGAAAGAAAGCATAAATAAGCTTAAAATTAATTTTTTAGATGCTGAATGGCTATTAAAGTAAAAATGGTAGTATCATTTAATTGTAATTTTGTCTTTATTTCTTTCAATAATCATTTAATATTGTTTAAATGTTTAATTTTAAATGCTAGTAAAAATGTCTTTCATTGAGTGAAAGTACAAACAATTACAAGTAAAATCAATAAAAAAAATAGGTTTAATCAACTACTTCCTTATAGAAATAATATTAATATATTACTAAATTTCTATGAACCATATTTCAAAAATATCATCCTATTTAAAATTTCAAATTTCATTTATGTTATCCCAATGATTTAATAAAATTTAACTGAATCACAAATAAGGAAGTATGACTTAAATTAGACATTTTTACATAAAGAAATTTACTCAAAGTTTTCTAGGTCATGAAATGTTTAAATGTGATTTAATTAACTTTTAATGATTTTTTTAAAATTTTTATTGTATGTGCATGTCTGTGTGTGTGTCAGATATACATGTCAAATATTCAGGAAGCTCATAAATCTCAGATCTATTAAACTGGATTATAGATAGTTGCGAACCATCATGTAGGGTTGTGTATAGTAACGATTCTCAGAGAATGCTTTTTTAACTTTATATCCTAATTTATGTCCCCTCCCCAGACCCTCATACAGTTCTTCTCCTTCTCCCCATTCTCTTCATCTCTGAGAGAATGGAGGCCCCTCTGAGAGAATGGAGGACTCCTCCGACATATCTCTCACCCTGGCTCATCAAGTCTCTGCAGAACTAGTTGCTTCTTCTCCTAATGAGGCCAGACAAGACAGCCTTACTAGGGGAATCGATTTCATAAATAGTGAAGAGGCTTAGGGATAGCTCCTGCTCCAGTTGTATAGGACACACATAAAGACCAAGATATACATCTGCTACATATGTGCATGGGGATTAAAGGGTAGAATTGGTCAAGGCAGTGTACACTCTTTGGTTGTTTTGTTTTGTTTGGTAGTTCAGTCTCTGAATGACCCTAAGGATCCAGTTGAGTTGAATTTGTTCGTCTTCCTGTGGAGTTCCTATTCCTTTCAATGTCTGCAATTCTCTCCCCAACTATTGCATAAGAGTCCCCAAGATCCATTCAATGATTGGCTGTGGGTCTTTGCATCTGTTTGAGGCAGTCATTGGGTGGGCCTTTAGAGGACAGTAATGCTAGGCTCCTGTCTGCAAGCATAACAGCATATTTTAATAGTGTTTGAAATTGTTCTTTGCCCATGAGATGGGTCCCTAATTGGGCTGATTATTGCTTGTTCATTCTCTCAATCTCTGCTTAATTTGGTGATTTCTCAGAAAACCATAAACAGTTCTACCTCAAGATTCAGCTATGCATAGATGTCCCAGTATAACCACAGGGGCACTTGATCAACTATGTTGATAACAGCTTTATTCATAATATCCAGAAACTGGAAACGATCTAGATGTTATTCAGTTGAAGAATGAATAATGTGGTACATCAACACCATAGAATACTATTCAGCTATTAAAAACAAAGACATCATGCATTTCTCAAGCAAATGGATAGAGCGTGAGAATATCATCCTGACTCAGGTAACTCAGACACAAAAGTACATGAGTGGTATGTACTCCTTAATGAGTAGATATTCACCATAAAATATCTGTGCTACATTCCACAGACCCAAAGAAGCAAAAAAGAAGGATGTTTGACTCTTACTCAGAAGTTTGAATAATAAAAGAGTCATTGGAGGCATTTAGAGGAAGGGAACTTGGAGAGTTGATGGTGAGGGGAAGGGTGTGTTCAGGATTAGGTGTGGTGAGGGACAGGGGATATGACCGGTGTGGGGTGGGGCATGAGAATGAATGGAAATCTGCAGATGGTGAATGGGGTGCACGGAGGCCATCTTGGGGACATGCCAGAGACCACTGACAAGGGAGACACCACAAAACCAATGGCACTAACCTTAGCTGAATCTCAAGCAGTGGGAATGTAGAACGGAAGTGAACAACTCCTGTACCCAGGTAAGAACTCCAATGGAGTGAAAGGGACACCAAGACAACCAAAAAAACCTTCAAGTCAAAATTTATCCTGCCTCAGAGAATGTTCTGAACTAATCTCTCTGGGTCTTTGATAGAGTTCTCTAGGACAAGTGTGGAGATAAAGAAATATAAAATTTGAGGTCTTCTTTTAGAAAATGGTGATATGGTTTTAATTCTTATAGATTATTTTTTTTTTCACCTCCTTGAAAATTCCCTACCATAAAAACAAACACTGGGAAAGGAGATTTCTCAGAGGCTAAAGCATTTGCCATCTAAGCCTAACAACCAGTTTGATGTCCAAACTCCACCCCAAACCAGGATGAAGTGCCATTCATTTGTAATCCCAGCACTCCTTTGGAGGGAGAGGTGGCAGAGACGATAACATCCAAAGGCTGATATATCAGCCAGCTTGGCATACATGGTACATTATAAACTTCAGAGACAAAAGTTTGTTCTCTGAACACAGAGCAGGTCTTCATTGCCAAGAATAACTGGACATAATTCATTAAAACAGAGTTGGAGCTGGCTATTTCACCCTGATGTTAGTTTTCAGAGAGCAACCTTTTGTCTTACCATACAGCCAGGGTTGATTGGAGATTTCCACGGAACCCAGTCGGTCAACAACTCAATTGAATGTAACCTAGTCCCTCCACTGCAAATGTCTCCTGGCTATAAGATATGGCCAGTTGAGACTCTGTACCAAGAGTTCTCATTGCAATCATGTTAATAGATTCCAGGAAATTTCCACTGCACTATGTTTTCATGTCTCCCCTCAAATGTGTACTACTCCCATATCTAGTCTTCTCTTTCTCCACTCTGTCCCCAAACCCCACCTGTCCTTAGTCCACCCATAAAAATCTATTTATTTTCCCTCTCAGAGAGATCCTAGCCTCACTCCTATACCCTTCTTCTTTTCCTAACCACTCTGGGTCTATGAATTACAGCTTGATTATTATTTACTTAATGGTTAATGTCCTTATGTAAGGGAATACATTCCGTATTTATCTTTCTGGGCCTGTGTTACTCAAATTTCTCTTTTTAAATATGTCTTCTAACTTGTGACATTTCTCTGCATTAAAAGATATTGGAAATAGATCAGACTTTGAAGTGTAGGATTGTCAGAACCCTTCTGACTATCTGAGATTTAAAATAATAATTACTGAGTCCCATTTTTTCTCACACAACATGACAGTTAATACTTGTCATTTCTTTCAGTTTTCTCAAGCCTATGCTGTTCCTTTCAACTATCTAACTGTAACATATATATTTTCTATATGATAAAAATGATATTATATAAATTTTTCTACATTGAAATCAAGAATTACAAGATTAGACTATGAGATTATGACCTCTTACCTAACAGATTTCACTGCAAGTTAACTCATACTTCTATTATGTGCTGTTGTTATAGAAAGAGATTTTACAGTAGTATAGCTCTTGTTAAATTGAGCTTTATAATTGTTATTTTCTTTTTCATTGTTTAATTTACCTTTATCTCATCTCTTTGAGAACCTCTTTGAATTTTTGTTTAAACTACATAATTGATGATATAATGAAAATGATGTATTATATGTAACACATTGAACCAAGGAGATGCTAATTAAAACAATGTCTAATCCTGTGCACTAAAGAAGACATTGACTAGATAATTATTGATTCTTGGAAATGAGGATAGATAACTGTGTTCTAACTATTTCTTATCTGTGAATGCTACAAAAGAGACTATATTTTCCAAAACGAAAATAGCTATAAATTACTCTTGGGTCCAATAGACAGTCACTAAAATTAATTCTTAATCTTAACTACAAACTAAGTGGAAATTTACATTATACATTATTTAATATTGGAAAGTATCACATTATCCTACATTATATGAAATCACATATCGATTATGTCATCTTGTCAAGTTTTTACACATTAAATAGAACAAATGATAGAGCAATATGACTTTACAAATTAAGATATTTAGATATATATCCACATATATATCCACATACAAATTATCTGCTGTTAATTTTAACATCGTAAACTGTACTGGAATTAATGTGGCTGATACTGGCATTAACATCATTATTAAAGTCATGATACAAAGATGAAGATACCTGTATAATGATGATAACACCAGTATCAACTACAATAATCATTAGTAAATGTATTTTCTCGCTAAATATTATGAAATACTTTTACTCTGGTTTAAGAGTAAGCTTTGCCATAAGCCTGTTGGGCTTCATTATTCAGTTTTTAAATCCAGCAACAGATGATTTCTTGTAATTTAACTAGAAACCTATCTCTAAATATGTCCACCACTACTACAACATGAAAATGTACAATATGTTCTTCAGTTACTAAAGCTGAAAATAGGAAGACAACAGACTTTCACTTTACTTTGTCACATATGATTACTTCTGTTTCAAATTTTGCTTGAATCACAGACATAAATATCAATACTTGTTCACATTTAAAAGTAAAGAAACTTCAAAACTTCCTTTTTCCCCTAGTCTTGTTAGGAAAGGTTTTGTTCTTTGGGGGTATCTCCTTCTGATGCAGCACATGATTTTATTGTTGAGAAGCAGAAGCCTTACTCAACACAGGTAGGATAGACCTCTTCCTTACCTATGGCTATTCCAGGGGTTCAAGATTCCTTTCTTATTTTAGTCACTCAGAAGGAGCAAGGCTAGGTCCAAAAGGAAGCTGTGAGTTAGGGAAGTATTACAATTGCTCACGGTTGCAGGTATTTGTGATATTTATTTAAGAGAGTGGTAGATAAACCTTCATTAAAGAGATTTTTCTTCAAAGATTTCCCTGTGATTGTTGTGTTGCACATAATTAAATGTTATTGCCTATTTATTAAATGCTGAGCATCACATAAGGATCTTTATAAACATTACCATATTTTATTAGAAGTTAAGCATGATTGCTATAGTAGCACATGCATGATTAATTAGCAATCAAGCAATAATTATTTCATATCATTAGTAAGTTATTTGTTACTTTATTGAAATTCAGGGGGAAATCAAAAGCAAATGCCAATCTACCACTGATGGATTAAAACCATATGCCACATATAAGCAAGTCTACAGGAATATTTTAGAGCAACAGATGAATGGGATGTTAAAAGAATGAGGTTCCTAAGTACAAGAAACATCTCTCTCTCTCTCTCTCTCTCTCTTTCTCTCTCTCTCTCTCTCTCATTCCCTTTTTTACACACACACACAAAATCATTGAAAATTTTCATAGTAGCCATCTTTTGAAAGCTCATTTTATGTTACTTATATGGAATTGGAATGAAGTATTCCCACTATTCCCATTTTTAAGGTTTTAGGTTTTGAATATTTATTTAATGGAAATTGAAATCTGTTCCTCTATGTTAAATATTGAAAATTAATAGAATTTATTCTATTAATAGAAAATTAGAAGAATTTATTCTATAAGTTTCTATTTTATTCTAGAATGTGATATCTGATATTATTCATCCTATGGTAGCTATACTAATTTATTATTTGTTTGGATATCACAGGATATCAAATTTATTAACATATAAACATACACAAAGAGTCATAAGTTTGTTTCTGCATTGTGAAACACTGCATGTTTTAACAATCCCTTTAACATGTTGCAGCCAAGAAAAAATGAGATATTGTTTCTTTATATAAAACTTATATCACTTGCTTATTTATAGTGATTTCATTTTAAATACAGTTCCTGCCTGCATTCTTCAGTCCTCCATGTTAATATTAAGGTATGAAGCCCTGAGTGTTCTATCAGCTCAGTGTCCATGGAGACAAATCCCTTGATATGTAATAGCAACAAAATTTATAAAACACTGTCTCTACAGTGGATCACTTTGGACTTAGTATTGTATAACATAACAGAAAATACCCTAAACACCAGACCACTCAAATCCTCATTTAAGAGAATAGAATTCAATTTATTGTGAAAGTGTCACAGTATCTATTTTCAAATGAACATCAAATAAGTTTATTACTATTTGTGTGACCTGTCAGAAAAAAATGAATTTACCAGTTTAGCATAGTGAGAGTATGTTTACCAATAAAAGGTATAAATATCAACACAGAAAAACAGTCAGGACCATATAAAGATACATACATATGCATATATATTTATGTGAATATTGACAATATATATAATCTGTATTTTTGTCCTAAGTCATTATTTAAGAAAGAAATACCTGCTTTATAACCATCAATAAAACAAATATCTTTTCTGAGAAAGACTGTATCTGTCTCCTACAACAGTCATCTATGTAGCCATCTATCATCTTTTTGCTTATCCAGTTAGTAATCAATAATCAAAATACTTGGATTCATCAAAGTAATTTCAATTGTGTTAGAATTCTTATTAACTGTTCTTCATGCTTAAATACCTGGATTCACACATTCCCTTTTATTATGTTAGTCAAGAGATATCTAACATGTCTACATATGACTATTGAACTTCAATCCTTCTGGGTAGAGCCTCTTGTAGATCCCACTTGCATGTTAAGTAAAACTTATGTCACTGAAAGTTTATACTATTTCCTTCATTTTTAATGTTTTTTTTTTTTTTTTTAGTTTACATTTTAGTTTAAAATTTGAAAATCATACCTCAACTTTCTCTCTAAAACTCACTTTTTAAACTTCTCCTGAATGAAAGTTTGGAATTCAAATTCAGTTAACTTTACTTACATAACATTTATGCTTTTGTAAATATTTATACTTAAGCATGGTGTAGACATTGAAAGTCAAAAGGATGGCTCAATGGTTGAAATTTATTGAAATTCTAAAAACTATTGAAACATTTGAAGAAAAGAACATTAGCTCTTAGATTTTTTTTTATGATGTGTTTATTTTTAATGTTTATAAATATATATCATATATGTTTATATATATCGTGTATGTGCCTGTTGCTCACAGAAAACAGAAGAAAGCTCCACATAAACTAGAATTGTAGTTACTGGAGACATGCACTATCATATGGGTGATGTCAATGGAGTCTCAGTCCTCTGCAAGAAAACCAAGTCATCTTAAGAACCGTGTCATGTCTCTAGAAATCAGTGCTCTAAATTTCTTATCAGACTTTCATTTTCTTTTTTTTTCTTTCTTTTTTTATTGGATATTTTATTTATTTATATTTCAAACACCATCCCATTTCCCTATTTCCCTCCCCTAGAACCCCCCATCCCATCCTCCCTCCTTCTTTTTGCTTTTATACCATTTTAATTACATGCAAGTATTAAGGTCAGTTCTAGGTTGAGGAACTAGCAATACAATAGATGCAAAAGGTCATGGAAATTTGTTTATTGCCTTGCTTGATCTTTGACTACTTGTGTTCATTGTCTTGCTTGTTCCAGACTTTCATTTTCTCACGAGAAATTGTAACAATTTACTTCATATAAACATAGACCGCAAGGCCTTGAAAATGAGATTTTATTTTCTCTTTTAAGGTCAAAATTTGTCATGAGATAATTTCTATTTCAAAGAAATTAGGAGTGCTAAATGAAAATTGAATCTCTCTGGCTGATGACATTACAGATAACTTCAGTTTCTGATACTTGACTAGTGTATACACTCTGCAATTAGCAAAGAAATTTATCATTTGAATCTGAGATCCCCTGTCTATTAGATTAAAGATAGAAAGAAAAAAATGTATCTTTAACATTTAGTTCCTGGAGAAGTGACTTGTAGGTAAAGAAAAACATTATGTTCATTATCTCAAATGAGTAATTTAGAAAAACATATATGCTTTGTAAAATTCAGCGACACAAATTTCCTTCCAATTTGATTAAATTCCACAAAAATGCATACTAATGCCAGAAGACTTTAAAACTATCAATTTGCTGCAAAAATACATTGTTGAAATACCAATTTTATTTGTATTACTCTGATTATAAACACTGTGACCAAGGAAATTAGGCGGAAAGGATTTATTTTGGCTTAAGTATATAGCGTCACAGTCTTTTACTGAGGAATGTCAGGGCAGAAACTCATGTCAGGCACCTGACTTCAGAAACTGAAACAGAGACCATGGAGTAACATTGTTTACTGGCTTGCTACCCATGACTCTCTAGGCTCATGCACAGCTGAGGACCACCTGTCTAGTGGTATTATTGCCTACAGTGACTGAACCCTTGTATATTAATCATTGCTTCATACCCTACACTGGTATCCATTTAAATATCTACTGCATCTAATAATAGGCACAGGACTGACATCCTGTATCTTTCATTCTCCTTTCCTATTCTAACTCTTAAAATACTTGACACCTGGAGTTTTGGGTGTTACATAATCTATTGTATTGCTTGTAGTAGTCACACTTTGTTTAATAAATATTTTACATTTAAACTATTATTAAAATGTGGATCCTCGTGATCGACATCACTTGTTCATTTAAACTAAGAAACGATTTTCTTTTTAGCTTTTGTACTTATTATTTGATTAATATGCTTTATGTTTTCTTATATTTTTTTGTATTTTATTTACTATCAATTTGTTTAATTCTAATAATACAGGGGAACAAGTGATAGAAGAGCTTGGTTAGTATTTTCTCTGAAGTCTCTGACTGGGTCCCCTAAGTTCATCTTTTGTTGTACCACCACTGAATCTCTGTTGTTGTATTTCAGTGAGGATTGTCTGTGGACAAAGGTACCTTAAGGAGTTTAAAAGTCCATTTTCTACAAGTTGTTAGTTGTCGGTTGACATGGATCTCTTATTTCTTTGAGTTTGAGATGTGTCATTTTGAGTGATTGTTCTATTTGCTGCTTTGCACCCACTCCGTGGAACTCATCACTACTTATTGACATCTTTTCCTTGGGTAAATTCTGAACTTAGAGCAGATGTCTTGTCACCGACTCAGGTTAATGATCAGGCTTCATTGCTGTTTCACTTGGTTTTTTTCCTCCTTGAAAAAGTGAAACCTTTTAAAATCCTTAAAGCTGAATGTTAAGAAAAATATTTAGGTCATTTAACAAAAGCAAAAATCCCAATGAATTCATCATGGCAAAAATATTTAATATTCTTATTTCATGTTGTACCATATTTTGAATAAAATTTTCTTAGCACAATACAACGAAATGTGCTACACAGATAAATTAAACAGTTAAGTGAATCAAATGTTACATCTAAATACATATATATGATAAAAACAATACAGAGGCAAATCGATTTGTATGTGGCTTTTTTACACTAATTTATTAATGTCTGGATATTTAACTGATGCTGCATTTGCAAAATGACCATTGTCATCCAGCCCTGTAACAGTCACACATTTATTAAATGAGGCATCTACTTCTGTGAACATGCACGTGATGTAATTATGATGAAAAGGAAAGAAAACTGACCCAAATAATAACATTTTGTTTAAATTTTCATAGATTTTGAAATCATTTCAATACACCCATTGGAAAAATTAATATTTTGTTGAACAAGAGGAATAAATGCAATCAATGTCTACAAAAGAGTGACACAGGACATATAAGCCCATCTTCAGAGAAAACATAAAATAATTCATGAAATTTACTACATTGAATTCATTTGATACTTGATATTTTGATTAACAATAAATAGAATATGTGTTTGTGAGTAAAAGCATCATTATTTAGGAAACAGAAAGAAAATTACAATTTAGCAAAGAAATTCTGCATCATATCAGAAATGGAGAAACAGATAATATAGAAATTGTATTTGGTAAAAGTATGTAGCAATTTTCTTAGTGGACTGAATTTACTGAAAACCAAAAGTTTCTCATCAAATAGATCAGAGCAGAATATGTATATGCTTCTACAGAAATACCAAAATGTCTAATGAAGTGAAATAACATGATTTATTTTTGTTGTTAGGGTCATAGCTTTGATAAATATGGCCATGTACTTTTCAGTCTTTGACAATTACTTTAAATAAAAAATGTGAAAGAATTTGGAACTTTGGGATGTAAAAGCTCTTGAATATTGCAATAACAGCTTAACAATAATTTCTAGTAAAAGATTGGAAGGTAAAAATATTAAGAGAAATAGAGAAGATGTAGGCCCAGATCAAGATGTTTTGAAGGAGAATAATAAGTCTACCAGGAACTGTGTGTATCACGTGGGGTGTTCCTAATAAACTGAATAAAAATCCATGTGCATATTGCATGTGTATTGAGAACTTTGATGAGTCTGATATAGGTAGAATTGGTTCTTTCTTTCTTTTGTTCTTTCTTTCTCTCTCTTTCTTCCTTTTCTTCTTCTTGCTCTCGCTCTCCCACTCCTCTCCCACTCCCTCTCCCTCTCCTCTCTCTCCCTCTCCCTTTCCTTCTCGCTTTCTTTCTCCCTTTCCTTCTCCCTTTCCTTCTCACTCTCCCTCTCTCCTCTCCCTTCTTCCCTTTCCTTCTCCCTTTCCTTCTCACTCTCCCTCTCCCTCTCATTTTCCTTCTTCTTCTTCTTCTTCTTCTTCTTCTTCTTCTTCTTCTTCTTCTTCAGGAAGAGGAAATTTCAAGACAGCATGGCATTCTGGATATGGAATGGTGGAATGGTCCTGCTTTTTTCTCACACATATCTAGAGTGAAAAAGAAAAAAAAATGTAATCAAAGGATATTAAACTGTTTTGTTTGGTCAAGGAAAGTTTGATGAAGTTTTACTTTATGGAAAAGAACTGTTTGAAAGGAGCTGAAATTTTTAACAGGATTATGTCCATTAAAGTGAAACCTACCTCCCTAAGGGGAACCCTGCACACAATGAAGACTCCATTTTGTGAAAATGAAAAATAATTTGAAAAAGAGAATGAACACTAAAAATTGCTTGGTTCCTTGTTTGTCAGCAACTTCACAAAATACAACTTCATGAACAGAACATCAATCACATAGGCTCTAAGATCAACAATTAATAAATGGGACCTCATGTTCCTGAAAAGTTTCTGTAACACAAACCACAATTTCAAAAGGACAAACAGCAGCCTATAGAATGGGAAAAGATTCCCACATCAAATGTAAGGCTTTTATCAAGATATATAAAGAATTCAAGAGATAGGGAACCAACAAACCATATAATCCAATGGAAAAACTGGGGTACAAATCTAAACAGAAAATTTTCAATAGAGCAATTTCTAATGGCCGAAAAACCACTTAAAGAAGATTTTAATATCCTTAGCCATCAGGGAAACAGAAATCAAAATGGCTCTGAGATTTTATCTTACACCTACTAGAATGGCCAAGATCAAAAATAAAAGTGACAACACATGCTGGTGAGTGTGTGGAACAAGAGGAACACACCTCCATTGCTAGTGGGAGTGTGAATTATACAGCCACTTTATAAATAAATATAATGGGTTCTCAGAAAATTGTGAATAAACTTACCTCAAGATCCACATATACCATTTCTAGATATATATTCAATTGGCACTCCATTCTACCACAAGGACACTCTCTCAAGAATGTTCATAGAAGCTTTATTCATAGAGAGAAACTGGAAACAACCTAGATGACCCTCAACCAAAAAAATAAAGAAAATTTGGTAAATTTACACAATTTACACAACTAAAAATAATGACATGAAATTTGCAAGGAAGTTGATGAAACTAGACAAGACATCCTGAGCAAGAGAATTCTGACCCAGGGGTTGGGGATTTAGCTCAGTGGTAGAGTGCTTATCGAGCAAGCTCAAGGCTGGGTTTGGTCCTTAGCATTGAAAACCACATAAGGTTTGAAACCTTGAGAGCACATAGGGAGGGACCCATGGCTCCAGCTGTATAGGTAGTGGAGGATGGCCTTGTCAGGCATAAGTGGGAGAGGAAGTCCTTAGTCCATGAAGGCTGGATGCCCCAGTGTGGGGAAATTAGAGGGCAGGAAGATGGGAATGGGTGGGTGGGTGGGGGCACATTTCATAGAAGCAGGAGAAGGGGGATGGAATAAGGGGTTTCTGGTGGGGGGGGAAATGGGGAAAGGGATAACATCTGAAATGTAAATAAAATATCCAATAAAAGTTTTGAGAGAGAGAGAGAGAGAGAGAGAGAGAGAGAGAGAGAGAGAGAGGAAGAAGAAAAGAGAATTCTGACCCAGAAAATGAAACATTGTTTGTATCACTTGTAAGAATTGGATATTAGCCAAAAAGTAAAAAGTAACCATGCTATAATCCACAGACTCAAAGAAACTAAGTAACAAGGAGGGTGTAAGTGGGGGACACATGCACTTGAATGAGAAGGGAAAACAGAATGGACACAAAGCATGGATTGGCAAGGGAGACTGATGGGTCCATGGTGGGGTGGGAACATGAAGGATTAACTTTAGGGAGGATGGAGGGAGAGAATAATGAGAAAGGCACCTAGAATGTGGGAGGGGGCATAACTGGGGTGAGCTAGAAACTTAGGACAATGCAAATTGCCACTATTACATGACAGAGACCCTAGTAAGATGCCTAGCAATGAGGAACATGGAACCTGACTGAGATATCTCATGTAACCTCAAGACTTCCAATGGAGAGATTGGAACACCATAAAACCATTGACCCAGAATTTGTCTTACCTACAAGATATGCTAGGGTAAAAATGGCACAGAAAATGAGGAAATAGACAATTGATGCTTATTTCAACTTGAGACCCATACCATGATGGGAAACCTAACCTGACACCGCTAGGAGGTTCAATACCCAGAGATTGGATAGCCCAGAGACCTAGGATAGAACCAAACACAAATGGAAATAAAAGTCAATGAAATGATTGTTAGGATATTTTGCTATCCTCATAGATTAATGTCTAGGCCAATTTTCCTCAGAAAGTCTTCAGCAATAGACCTATAGCCTAAAATCAGGCAAAGCTTAGGGGATCCCACTGAAGAGTGGGAGGAATGATTTTGAAGAGCTAGAGGTATCAAGGACACCACAGAATCAACCGCTCTCAACCTATATGGCTTCGTAGAGACTTACCAGCTAACCAGAGAGCCCACCACGCATATGTTACACTTGTGTAGCTTGATGTTATTGTGGGACTACTAATAGTGAGAGCAGGAGTGGTCTCTGACTGCTGCCTGCCTTTGGGAGCCTTACCTTCTACTGGGTTGCCTTGTCTCTCTTTAGTAGAAGAGGAGGTGCCTCCTAAAACTTGATATGACAAAGCTGATTGATATCCAGTGGAACTTGCCCTTTTCCAAAGAGACACATATTCAGGAGAAGATTGCCTGGTCTGTTCTCAGTGGGAGAAGATGTGCTTAACCCTGGAGAGACTTGTGGCCCCTAGGAGTGGAGAGGCCTGGCAGTGGATAGGGGATAGGGACATCATCTTGGGGACAGTGGGGAGAAAGAAAGGGATGAGGAACTGTGGGAGAGTAGACTGCGAGGGGGTAATCAAAGGAAAATATAAATTTTATTAACAATCTCTAATTTATATTTCAGTAAAAGAAAACTAGTACTTCCTATTTTTCTGTTAGCAAAGAGTGGAGAAGAGACTGAAGGAATGACCATCCAGAATTGCCCCACCTAGGAATCCATCACATCTACAGACAGCAAACCCAGACACTATTCCTGTTGCCAAGAAGTTCTTGCTGACAGGAGCCTGGTATAGCCGTCCTCTGAGAGGGTGTTCCAGAGTCTGACCAATACAGATGGGATGCACACATTCTACCATCGGACTGAGTGCAGGGACCCCAATGGAAGAGCTGAAGGGGTTTGCAACCCCATGGGAAGAACAACAATATCAACCAACCAGAACCACCAAAGCTCCCAGGGACTAAATCACCAACCAAAGAGTACACGTGGAAGGATCCGTGACTTCAACTGCATATGAAGCAGAAAATGGCCTTATCTGGCATCAGTGATAGGGGAGCCCCTTGGACCTGTGGAGGCTCAATGACTCAGCATTGGGGAAAGCTAGGGCACAGAGACAGGAATGGGTGGGGGATGGAGGAGCACTCTCGTAGAAGCAGAGGAGACTGGGGAGAGGATAGGGGTTTTGGGGAGGGAAACAGGGAAGGGGGGTAACATTTGAAATTTAAATAAATAAAATAACCAATCAAAAACTCAGAAGTTTTATCAGTAAACATAATTTGAAGAAGATCACGTGGCCTCTTAAGTAAGCATCATTGTAGTATCTTATTGCAAATTATTGATTAAAACAAATGGCTATAAAAGAAACCTTTAATAAGATTCTGTAAGTTGCGTTAATAAATGAGTCAAAGTGTTTTATTCATCTTTAAAATATGGAGAAACATTTTAGAGCTAAAGTTAGTTAAATTTTCAGAAATCCTAAGAACGGGCAGACCAGGCTGTGGCGAGTTGGCCATAAGATTGTTTCAGACAGATAGAAGAGTTCTATCACCGGGATTAATATCAGAGCCCAGCAGGTGAGTTTTGTTTTTAACTTAGAAAATTCATTGTTCATTATTCCAACCACATGTTCTAATTGTCATTCTACTCATTCATAACTTACTAATTCTAACTATATGTTTTCTTTAGAATACATCAAGTGACAAGGTACTTATTTAAAAATCTCCAATTAAATAGAAAATATGATTTTTGGATCATCCTTTCCTAAACAGATGTTACCTGAAGCAATACATTTCTCAAACATGATCAGAGTCACAGTTAACAAGCAGGCTATTGTTTTATTTATTAACAGTTATACTTATCATAAAGTAAAATGCTATGTGTAATTCCACCATAAATCAAACTGTCAGACAACAAATGCACTCTGGGATGCAGTTTGCTGCACTGGGGGACTTCCATTCTTCTTTGCACTCTGATTAACTTGGGTCACTTGGCAAAAAGCTACATATTTGTAGATATTTCTGTAAACGAGTTAATGAGAAAGTAAGTTGAATGGAAAATTTCTCCATTCTACAAAATGTTACATTTATATAAATATAAATATACCACTATTTTTAATGGGGATATATATGACAAGCAAAACTCATTATTATGATAGCATGTCCTGAGTCCTAGCTCAGCAATAGACATGCATGGTACTGGCTGTGGTTTGCTTGTTTATCTTTATGAATACCTGATAGGAAATACTTATTAATCTGCTCCATAAATACAAGACAACAAATACACTGCTATTGTGTTCTGTATAATGACATTTAAGTCTTTTGTGTAGTAAAGTAACAATTTATAGGGCAAAGTTGCACTTTCTCTGTAACCCTTTGCCCTATACATTAATTTATACTGTGAAAAAAAATGAGTATGTTGTCATCTTTCAAATTTCAAATAGACATATGATTTTTAAATTATGGAATCAACTTAATAAAAATTGTCTTTAAA
The DNA here is from genome assembly GCA_021653895.1 of Mastomys natalensis. Classification (NCBI taxonomy): domain Eukaryota; kingdom Metazoa; phylum Chordata; class Mammalia; order Rodentia; family Muridae; genus Mastomys; species Mastomys natalensis. Next base: position 716,650 of record JAJTUV010001281.1, read on the forward strand.
AGTTTATTATTTCAATAAAATTAGGATTAGGTGCTATGTTACTTATTAATTACTATGAAATGAAATATATTTTTGTTTGTTTCTATTGTAAGTAAGTAAAGCAATGGAAAAATTTTAAAACAAGGCTTAGAAATTAAAATAAAATGAGTGATATACAATTCTGGTTATACCATATAAATTGTCTGTACACTTTAAACATGTACTCTGTTTACTTTCCCCTCAATTCTTTTCAACTAAGAAAATAATTTGTGAGATTGAAATGTGAAATTATAAAAGCAAATTGAGGTAAAATCTTTTATGATAATACAAGGAGTCTAGTCTGAAAATTGTCTTTATAAGTGTGTGTAAAACAATCATGAGAGATACACTTGAAAAATTATTTTTGATAAACTATTTTCTGGTTTTTAGGAACCCATGGATTCTACACTCAGCACTGCAATCAGGAATGTTTGTTAGTGATAGAAGACTCTGGATACAGAGACAGGAGTATCAAACCCATTAGATGGGTACAGGTTTATCTAAAATACATCGAAATGGATCCTAATCAATCAATAAATGAATATTAAAATTTGAGAAATGTAATATTTTCATATTCAAAAATAATGTAAAACTTCAATTTTACCTCCACCTTTGAACTCTATAGAGACTATACATTGAACCAACTTAAAAAAAATTATGAGACTGTAAGGAAAAAAGTGAGAAAATTTAAAGTAAAAATAAAAGGAAAGGAAGAGAGGGGAAGGCATGAGATAGAAGGAAATATGAGGATGGGAAAATGGATGGGAAAGAGGAAGGAAAGGAAGAAGAAAGGGAGAGACAAAGAAAGGATGAGAAGAAAAGGAAGATGAGTGCAAAGAAAGGAGAAAGAAAAGGAAAGGAAAAGGCCAGGGTGAAAAGAAAAACAATATAAAAAGATGATTGTAACATATGTAAAAAATGTGCTCAGTAGTCATTTGAGGATCTAATATTTAATGGAAAAGCTGATTTAGAAATGAATTCTTCCCTCATCTGAATTGTGATTTCAAAATTTGGAATTCCATTCAATCAAGTTAGACTTTGTTTGCTTTTGTTATTTTGTTTGTTTCTTTCTGTTTTTGTTTTGATTTTTGTTTTTTTGTTTGTTTGGTTTCTTTTTTTTTTTTTTTTTTGGTTTGTTTTTTGTTTTTTCTGTTTATTTTTGTTCCCTCTCTGTGAGTATATGTAAGCATGAAATCCATTTACTTGGGTTCTGAGATTATCCACTCAATTCTGTGTCCTGAGGAAGAGTCATGAACCTGCACACTTGAATACCTTTCAGTGCCAAAGCTCTTTGAGAAGGTACAAGTACTTGATGTAGCATTTCTCCTTCAATAGACAAATGAGCTTTGACTTCAAAAGAAGATAAATAAAGATAGGGAAGTAGACTCCCCACATATAATGTGTGTTCTTATTGTATCATGCTGTTATTTATTGCTAGTCTTTTCCCAATTCTGTACTTTGAGCATTTAATATGGATTGAGTTTTCATGACACAGTCTTCAAGAAGCAGATAACATGAACTTTTTTTAAAAATCAAAAAATGAAGTTTGTTGTCCTGATGAAATAAAAAGATTGTGGCCTTTACAATTATGACATTATTTCCCTGTTAGTGATTATATTTATTCAAATCTGTACTTATTTTTCTTTTTAAATTTTTTTTTATTAACCATTACATTCATTTACATCTCAACTGAAATCCCCCTTCCTGGTTAACCCTCCACAACTCCCGCATCTCATCTGCCTTCCCCAGACTTCCCACTGCCTCTATGAAGGTGATACTCCACCCACTCACCCTCTCCTGCCCCACAGTTCTAGCATCCCCATACACTGGGGCATCAAACCTCTACAGCACCAAGTCCCTCCCCTTCTATTGATATCAAACAAGGCCATCCTCTGTTACACATGTATCTGGACCCATGGATCCCTTCATGTATACTCTTTGGTTGGTGGTCTAGCCCTGGAAGCTCTGGGTGGTTCAGCCAGCTGACATTGTTCTTCTTATGGAGTTGCAATCCCTCTCCACTCCTCCAGTCATTCCCTCACTTCACCCACCAGGGTCCCTGAGCTCAGTCTGGTGGTTGACTGCAAGAGTCTGCATCTGCATTGGTCAGGTGCTGGCAGAACCTCCAGGGAATGGTCACACCAAGTTCCTGCCAGCAAGTGCCTCTTAGCAGCAGCAATAGTGTTGGGGTTTGATGTGTGCAGACAGACTGAATCTGCAGGAGGGCCATCCCAGATGGCACTTCCTTCAGTCTGCTCCATATTTTGTCCCTGTCTTTTCTTCGACAGGAACATTCTGGTTAAAATTTTGAGGTGTTGGTGGCCCTATCCCTCAACTGGGGCCATGCCTATCTCCTAGAGGTATCTCTACAGTTCTATCTCCCTTGCTGCACATATCAGCTAGAGTCAATCTCATTGGGTCCGAGGAGCCTCTCTCCACCTGACATCTGGACCTCCAGTGGTTACCCCCAGTTCCTCATCCCACACTGCTACAAATTTATTGGATTTCCTGAGCCTCTCTGTACCTGTCTCCTGACCCTCCAATATATCAGCCTGCCCTCCTTTTCCCTCCCCGTCCTCTCTCCTCCCAGAAATGCCCTCTCTCCGCAGTCATCCTCATAGTATAATATAACTGACACTCATAAGTACTGAACTTAAGTTTGAGTGAACTTCAGCTGTTTCAGATAATTTTGTTGTCTCTATAGTTTGGATGTGTTCATTTGAAAGTCAAGACTTCACCTATTTCTTACTTTGGAAACAGAAAAGATCACATTTTTTACACAGAACTTTTTCTACTGTGTGAATATGTTTACATATATATTTTTCTCAGCTAAATAATTGTAACAAACCAAAAATATTTAATACACAATAACTAATTTAAAATTTTGAAGACTAGATTGATTTTCACAATGTTCTGATTAAAAAGACCTTTGCTCAGTTACAAAATCAGTTACTCTTTAATATTAAGGATATGAATTTGAGCCAAAAACAATAAGAATTTAACATGGATTAATAAAACTCTATATTATTTCAGGCTACAATTACTTTCTTATAATAAGATTATTTATAATCTGTCTTCTGCTGTAAAGAAATTAAAGACATATGGCAAAATACTTTCAGTTAAATTAAAGCATATACACTTTTTATACATGTAATTAACAAGTAGACACTTCTCAAACTAATACATACATGTTAATTTGACTAATAAATGAATAAAATCCATTTTGTCTTAGAAAAAGTTTCAGTATGTATTTTTGAAAACTGTAAAACAGCAGAAGGAGGCTTTTCGCCCCAGTTGTACTGGTATTTAGGCTCTTGCATTGGAGATATGCACAGGGAGCAAAGACAAACAATTTTCTAAGAAAATGTCAATGAAATCCCTTGTTAGTATTGATTTTAAAAGACTGTGACAGTATCTTGGTTCCATTGCTCTCAGAAGTCTAAAAAAAAAATTTTTGAAAGGTGACTATATCATCTGTTGAAAGTAAACTAGCATAAGACTTGGGAGACTACGAACTACTTCTATTTGCCAATTCCAGCAGTTGAAATGATATTTAATTTCCTTGAGATGATATATAAGTCCAAAATAAATATTACACAGACATTTACTGTTTCTCACAGCCTTCCCAGAAAAGATTCATGGTGATGAGATGCACATTTTAGTCTGTCAGTCTTATAGCAAAGTTAAAATGAATGCACAAAATATTCATTTGCCTCTTATATTATCAAAGTCATATCATATGTCTCTTTAGCATGTTTGAAAGAGAGTTTAGAAATAAACATTTGTTTTCATGGATTTTTTTCAACAAATGATGGTGATAAATGTTGTTATAAGCAGTTAATTAATGTGTTCCATTTGGAAAGTTACACATTCCACAACATATGTACTTTTAAAGACAAACCGCAACTCAGAGCGTTAGCTACCTCGATCTTAGCAATGATAAAAGCTCATGTGGATAATAGTTAAGAAATTCCCCACAGTTTACTACTCTGACAAATTGCTTCTTCAAAGATCCAATCTTCTAGCTCAGTATAGATAAAACTCATGTTCATCCTGCCAAGGAGAGATACAGACCCTTCTGGTTTCTATGTTTGTTTTCTAAGTGATTAGCTGAATTATAGCACTCACTAATCAAGGGGTGTGTGTGTGTGTGTCCTAGTCTTTCTTCATTTACAAACGTGATATTTCTGTTGTTTTAAAGTTAGTAAAATATTATTGTATATTATTACTTAAATTTAAATTAATTAATTAAATTATATTATAATTATATCACTTTCCACCCATTTTTCTCTCCTCCAACACATCTCATGTCTCCTTCCCTCAACCATCCTACAGATATTACCTCATTCTCTCTAAAAGCCATGAACACATTCTCTTTGATTACTATTATTTCACACAAATGAACACACACCTACATACACACACATACACACACACACTTGTGGGACTGCGTAAGGGTATCCTGGTTCTTGGCTGGGCATGGGCCTAGAACCCGAGACTCCAAGGGAGAAATGGCAGGAGTTCGGCCACGCCCCCAGGACTCAGGGTCCTGAAAAGCAGTCTAATCTCCATAGACCTACATTGTTCAGTCACGAAGGCCATTACAGCCCCTCCCAAAGTACACAGGTAGAGGGTGTAACTATAGGCCTCAGGCCCTAGGGATTTACATACTAATGAAGGTCAGAGGGCAGAGCCAATTAAGCATTCCTCCCCTCCCCAGAACCTCCCTCTTTCTCCCTCCCTACTTAACTCAGGTCTGCCCTGAGTTTGGGGGGTACTTCCAGATCCATCTACCATCCGCCATGACAATAAACCCTTTTGGAACCAAGGACTTCCTCGTGTCATTGGGGCCTGCTGGGCCTGCCGCCGCCAAAGCCGCCAGCCCCTGGAACCCGGGACCTTCGTCCGGTATGTGAGACCCGCTGCCTGGAAGCCTCCAGGCAGCCTCCACCCCGCAGGTCCCGTGCAGGCCCCAGCCTCCGCCTCACAGGCCCCGGGCCGCTGCCTCGTAGGCCTGGGGCCTGCTGCCTGGGCCTGGGCCTGGAGGCCTGCCTGCGCAAGCCCCGGGCCTGCTGCCGCGTGGGCCCGGGACTCCACCGCTGCGACCCGTCTCCACCTCGAGGGCCCCTGGGCCGCTGCTACCTGGGCCCGGGGCCTGCCGCTGCGCTGCCTCGCGGGCCCCGGGCCTGCTGCCATGTGGGCCCGGGACTCCACTGCTGCGCCCGCCATTTCTTCCTACATAATGGCGTGACCATCGTGGAGCCCCGAACAGCCACGCAACTACAGACAAGCTAGCTGAAAAGCCGTTTCTCAGACAACCACCAGGACCCACATCTTCAAGCAAGCTAACCAGGCCGCCAAGTCTGCTAAGCAAGTACTTTTACCAAATCTCTTCCTCGGGGTGCTGCCAGGGCCTCTTTCTTCCTTCCCCCTCTTTTCTCTCGGCTGTGGGTAGGCCGGCGTGCGCCCACATGCCTGTCTCAGTCCTTCCGAGGCCTCAGAGCCCAGGGCTTGAGACCAGTCGATCCCTAGCCGCCTGCGGGCAAAAGGATCCCCAATTCCCCCTCTTTTCTCTCGGCTGTGGGTAGGCCGGCATGCACCCACATGCCCGTCTCAGTCCTTCCGAGGCCTCAGAGCCCAGGGCTTGAGACCAGTCGGTCCCTAGCAGAATCAAGGCAAAGGGACCCCCAATCCAAGAGCTCTGCACCCCCGTGGAACCAGACTGAGTTTGTTCCCCGCCCAAGTACGAGCCCAGCCGTGTCTACTTGGTGCGGTGTGAGACAAACACAGCCAAACCTTCTGCGGCCCTCCTTTTCCCTGGTGTTGCATAAAATGGACTCAGCCAAGATCCTGTGAGCTCCTGCCATGCTGAACTACCATCCCAGCCTACTGCTTCATGGCAGACACATGGACCCACAACGCGACAGAGACTCATGCCCGCGAGTGCCCATTCTCGGGCCTACATCATTCCCTACACACACTCACATATATATATTTATATATGCGCACACACAACATACTGTTTACAGAGCTTTGTGTGCATATAATTTCAAAATTAGATGCATTGTTTCATATAAATTATAATGATTATTATGTTTTCCCATATATTAATTAATGCTGGAAATTTATACAGTGGAATTATTCCTTAACCAGCTTTTTCCCAAATAACCATCCAGAGACCATCTAATATTTCAAAGCCTTAGGTCTTAGCTCGAAAGACTCTCAACTAGCTCATCAAAGTTTCCCAACCACCTAGCCCCATCCAACTATGCGGCTAGCTATACCTTCCATGACTCCAAAAGTAGTTTTTCATAGTTTCCACTGAGATGTTTTGATTTGGTGGTCTATGCCTTTCATGAGGAGCATTGTTACGTGTGATATATATGTGTATGTATGTGTATGTGTGTGTGTATGTGTATCAATATGTATATGAAGATTTTCGATAATGTTAGTTAAATATAAAATAATATAATACTTCAATGCTTTATCAAACATGCCTGGTATAATTTGTTACTTTTATCTCCCTCTAGTTTTCTTTTGAAGACAGTAGTGGCTTGAATATGCTTGTCCCAGGGAGTGAAATTATTAGGAGGTGTGATCTTGTTAGAGGAGGTTTGGTCTTGTTGGAAGAAGTATGTCACTGTGGCGGTGAGCTTTGAGATCTTCCTCCTACTTCCTGAGGATAGTCTGCTACTGGCTTCATTTAGTTGAAGACATAGAACTCTTAGCAACTCCAACCCTATGTTTGCTTATATGATGCTATATTTTCCACCTTGATGATAATAGGCAGAACCTCTAAGAGTAAGCCAGCCCCAATTAAATGTTGTCCTTTATAAGAGTTGCCTTCATCATGGTGTCTCTTTCTAGTAATGGAAACCCTAGCTAAGACAAACTCAAGCACTCCTTCTCTGCTTCTATCCTTCTCCCTGTTTTTCACATTTCTTTCGCTCTACCACTTGTATCTGTTATTTCTCTCTGGTGGCTAACCCATCCCTCATCTCCATGGTCATTCCCTATTCTCCTGGTTTCTGTGGATACTCCATATTGTATAAGGCACATCTGAAGATTTGGAGCTAAGAACCAAAGAAGAGAGAGAACATATGGCTTCCGTTTTTCTGGTTCAGATACTTTGTTAAACCTAAGCAGCTTAACTTCCCACAGTGTCTTGAATACTGACCGTTCCTCCTCCTGAGTTAATAATTTTTATTTTTGAAAACTAGGAAAATGATACTGAAAATTTCCAGCTCAACTAAACACAGATTCCAATGGTTCATCCCACTCTGATTTTGCATTAGAATTTTTTTTGCCTTTTTGATTCTGAAGCTTTAATAGACAATTCTTTTCTGCTTAATTTTGAAGACATTTTATATTCCTAATTGCAGAGAGTTCTTCCTTTTATAGATTTTATAATCTATAAAATAGTGACAATCTAGAATACAGTTATTTTTAATTACTTACTACATATATTTCCACAGATACATTCTTGGGATCATATGTGCAAAGACCTGATATCCTATGAATTAACAAGACGTGCTTTGTCATATTTATGTAAAGGTGTCAAATCACTTAAATATTGATGGCTATGTAGTAAGCATATTATATGTGATACATTTGAAACAAAAAGTATTTCTCTAAGTGAAATTAATGAATAATTCTTCTGAGGTAACCAAGTCAGAATTACCACAAAGTCAAGGAAGAAATACAGAAAGAAATTAAAGACTTTTTAGAATTTAACGAAAATGAGGAAACATCATACCAGAACTTGTGGGACTCCATGAAAGCAGTGATAAGAGGAAACCTCATAGCTCTAAGTGCCCACAAAAAGAAATTGGAGAGAGCACACATTAATAACTTGACAGCACACCTGAAAGCTCTAGAACAAAAAGAAGCAAATACACCCAAGAGGAGTAGGCGTCAGGAAATAATCAAACTCAGGGCTGAAATCAACCAAGTAGAAACAGAAAGAACTATACAAAATATCAACAAAATCAGGAGTTGGTTCTTTGAGAAAATCAACAAGATAGATAAACCCTTAGCCAGATTAACCAGAGAGCACAGAGACAGTATCCAAATTAATAAAATCAGATCTGAAAAGGGAGACATAACAACAGAAGCCGAGGAAATTCAAAAAATCATCAGATCCTACTACAAAGGTCTATACTCAACAAAACTGGAAAATCTGGATGAAATGGACAATTTTCTAGACAGATACCAGGTACCAAAGTTAAATGAGGAGCAAAAAACCATCTAAACAGTCCCATAACCCCTAAAGAAATAGCAGCAGTCATTAAAAGTCTCCCCACCAAAAAAAGCCCAGGCCAGATGGTTTTAATGCAGAATTCTATCAGACCTTCAAGGAAGACCTAATACCAATTCTCTTCAAACTATTCCACAAAATAGAAACAGAAGGAACACTACCCAATTCGTTCTATGAAGCTACAATCACACTCATACCTAAACCCACAAAGACCCAACAAAGAAAGAGAACTTCAGACCAATCTCTCTTATGAATATCGATGCAAAAATACTCAATAAAATTCTAGCAAACCGAATCCAAGAACACATCAAAACAATCATCCATCATGATCAAGTGGCTTTATCCCAGGAATGCAGGGATGGTTCAATATTCGGAAATCCATCAATGTAATCCACTATATAAACAAACTCAAAGAAAAAAACCACATGATCATCTCACTAGATGCTGAGAAAGCATCTGACAAAATTCAACATGCCTTCATGGTAAAAGTCTTGGAAAGATCAGGAATTCAAGGCCCATACCTAAACATAGTAAAAGCAATATACAGCAAAACAGTAGCCAACATCAAACTAAATGGAGAGAAACTTGAAGCATTCCCACTAAGATCAGGGACTAGACAAGGCTGCCCACTCTCTCACTACCTATTCAATATAGTACTGGAAGTCCTAGCCAGAGCAATTAGACATCAAAAGGAAATCAAAGGAATACAAATAGGAAAGGAAGAAGTCAAAATATCACTATTTGCAGATGATATGATAGTATACTTAAGTGACCCCAGAACTTCCACCAGAGAACTCCTAAACCTGATAGACAACTTCAGCGAGGTGGCAGGTTATAAAATCAACTCAAACAAATCAGTAGCCTTCCTCTACGTGAAAGATAAACAGGCTGAAAAAGAAATTAGGGAAATGACACCCTTCACAATACTCACAAATAATATAAAATACCTCGGGGTGAACCTAACCAAGCAGGTGAAAGATCTATATGACAAGAACTTCAAGTCTCTGAAGAAAGAAATTGAAGAAGATCTTAGGAAATGGAAAGATCTGCCATGCTCATGGATTGGCAGGATTAATATAGTAAAAGTGGCCATTTTGCCAAAAGCAATCTACAGATTCAATGCAATCCCCATAAAAATATCAACTCAACTCTTTACAGAGCTAGAAAGAGAAATTCTCAAATATATATGGAATAACAAAAAACCCAGGATAGTGAAAAACATTCTCAACAATAAAAGAACTTCTGGAGGAATCACCATCCCTGACCTCAAGCTGTACTACAGAGCAATAGTGATAAAAACTGCCTGGTATTGGTACAGAGACAGGCAGGAAGATCAGTGGAATAGAGTTGAAGACCCAGAAATCAACCCATACACCTATGGTCATTTGATCTTTGACAAAGGAGCTAAAACCATCCAGTGGAACAAGGAAAGCATTTTCAACAAATGGTGCTGGTTCAACTGGAGGACAATATGCAGAAGAATGCAAATCGATCCATTCTTATCTCTGTGTAAGAAGCTCAAGTCCAAGTGGATAAAGGACCTTCACATAAAACCAGACACACTGAAACTAATAGAAGAGAAGGTGGGGAAGACTCTCGAACACCTAGGCACAGGGGGAAATTTCCTGAACAGAACACAATGGCTTGTGCTCTAAGATCAAGAATTGACAAATGGGACTACATAAAAGTACAAAGTTTCTGTAAGGCAAAGGACACTGTCAATAGGACAAAAGGGCAACCAACAGATTGTGAAAAGATCTTTACCAATCCCACATCTGATAAAGGACTAATATCCAATATATATAAAGAACTCAAGAAATTAGACTCTAGACAACCAATAAACTCTAGTAAAAAATGGGGTATGGAGCTAAACAAAGAATTCTCAACTGAGGAAATGCGAATGGCCGAGAAGCACCTAAAGAAATGTTCAGCATCCCTAGTTATCAGAAATGCAAATCAAAACAACCCTGAGATTCCATCTCACACCAGTCATAATGGCTAAGATCAAAAACTCAGGTGATAGTAGATGCTGGCGAGAATGTGGAGAAAGAGGAACACTCCTCCATTGTTGGTGGGATTGCAAGATGGTGCAACCACTATGGAAATCAGTCTGACAGTTCCTCAGAAAATTGGACATATCACTACCTGAGGACCCAGCTATACCACTCCTGGGCATATACCCAGAAGATGGTCTAACACATAACAAGGACATATGCTCCACTATGTTCATAGCAGCTTTATTTATAATAGCCAGAAACTGGAAAGAACCCAGATGCCCTTCAACAGAGGAATGGATACAAAAAATGTGGTACATTTACACAATGGAATATTACTCAGCTATTAAAAACAATGAATTTGATAAATTCTTATATAAATGGATGGAACTAGAAAATATCATCCTAGTGAGGTAACCCAATCACAAAAGAACATACATGGCATTCACTCACTGATTATTGGACTTTAGCCCAGAAGCTTGAAACACCCAAGATTCAACTCACAGACCACATAAAGCTCATGAAGAATGAAGACCAAGTGTGTGTGTGTGGGGCTACAGTCCCTCTTAGAAGAAGTAACAAAATACTCAAGGGAGCAAATAAGGATGCAAAGTGCAGGACAGAAACTGAAGGAGGGGCCGTCTGCAGACCATTCCACCTGGATATCCATCCCATGTGCAGTCACCAAAGGTAGATGATGATGTGGGTGTCAGGAGGTGCATGCTGACAGGAGCCTAACATAACTGTCTCCTTAGAGGTCTACAAGAGTCTGACATATTCAGAGGCAGATGCTCATAGCTAACCATTAAACTGATCATGGGGTTCCCAATGGAGAAGACAGAGTGAAGACTGAAGGAGTAGAAAATGTATGGGACCCCATGAGGAGAGCAACAATATCCACCAACCAGAGCCCCAGGGTCTAAACCACCAACCTGGGAGCGCTTAGGGAGGGACCCATGGCTCCAGCTATATATGCAAGGGAGCTATATATAAGTGGGAGAAGAGATTCTTGGTCCCATGAAGGCTGGACATCGTGGGGGCTAGTATTCTAAGGTAGGGAGGTGAGGTATGGGGGAAGGTGTGTGTGGGTACACCATCATAGAGGCAGGAGGAGGGGGGAAGGGATAGGGAGTTCCTGGGAGGGAGGGGGGAAAGGGGGGTAAGGGGAGAACATCTGAAATGTAAATAAAAGTTCCAATAAAAAAAAAAAACTCAAAAAAAAAAAGACTGGTAAATGAAGAAGTAATAGTAAAATAACAATAAAACAAACAATAATGCACGTATACATACAATCTCTCTCTCTCTCTCTCTCTCTCTCTCTCTCTCTCTCTCTCTCTCTCCACAAATATGACTTTAACCATACCATACCCTCTCTACATTTATATTCATATGCAAACTAATACATTTATATTAAAAGTTTAAAAATCTTAAAATAGTTGGAGGAAGAGATCCTTGGTCCCATGAAGGCTGGACGCTGTGTGTTGGGGAATTTGACTGTGGGGAGGTGTGGTGGATGGGTTAGGTGGTGGCACACCCTCATAGAAACAGGAGGAGGGGGGATAGGATAAGAGGTTTCTGGGATGGAGTGGGGGACGGGGGGAATGAGGTAAGGGGAGAACATCTGAAATGTAAATAAAATATCAAAAACAAAAAAAAGAAACAGAAAAAAAAAAGGTGTTTATACTTGGAGATGCAAACTTCTAGGAGCTATTTCTATGTAATTAGGTCAGAAAAGTAAAAATAATTTGAATGTAAGAAAAATTATTCATATTTTCTCTAATTAATTATATTATTTATTTACATTCCAAATGTTGCCCCTCCTTCCGATTGCCCCCTCCCAGAGGTCTTCAGCCTATTCCCCAACTCCTTTGACTCTGAGAGGGTACACACCCTTCACTGAGGGCATTCTCCCTTCTTCTGGGGCATCAAGTGTCTGCAGGATTAGATACATCCTCTCCCAGTGAGGCCAGACAAGACAGTCTTCAGCTTCATATGTTCCAGAATCTTTAGACCAGCTCCTCTATGCTCTTTGGTTGGTGGGTTAGTCTGAGAGTTTCCAGGGTTTTGGGTTAATTCACCTTGCTGTTCTTCCTATGGGATTAGTTTCAACTTCTTCAAGCCTTCCTCTAACTCTTCCATAGGGGTCCGTAACCTTAATCCAATGGCTCGCTAAAGATATCTGCATCAGTCTCAAATAAGCTACTAATAAAGACTCTCAGAGGACATCCAGGCTGGATTGATGTTTGCAAGCACAACATACTGTCAATAATAATGATCAATAATAGTGTCGGGGTTTGGTGCCTTCACATGGGATAGATCCCAAGTTGGGCTGGACACTGGACTGTCTTTCCTTCAGTCCATCCCCATTTTTGTCCCTATATTTCTTTTAGACAGGAACAAGTCTGAGTCAAAAATTTTGAAGGTGTCTTAGTGTTCCCATTCCTCCACTGGGGGCCCTGTATATCTACTGGAGGTGGTTTCTTCAGGTTCCATCTTCTCACTGTTGGACTTTTTCCCAATGTGCCATGTGAGAATACAATTAAGCAACAGCCCCATCTTTAAAAAAAAAAAAAAAAAAGAAACACAATAGAATAAACCAAATCTGTCTACAATCTTTTTTTTTTTTTTTTTTTGTGATAAAAGTCTCCAAAACTGAGACATTAATTATTTAGGGCAGGCAATATGTTATAAGTTGCTGAATATAGCCACTAAAGCTATAAGTTCACAAATGACAAAATCATGGTCATGGTTTCTTATCAGCTACAATTCGCATTGAAATTAACTAGAATACATTGTCAGAAGAAACAACTGACTTATGCTTGCAGGATGTTTGACTAGGAGTAATTGCTTTGTTGCTGCCAGGACTAGATAAAGCACGTTCTTATGTAACATTGGTTACTTTCTAGAGTGGCCCCTGTACTCAAAAGCAAACTGACTGTCTCTTGTTACAACATTTGTAAGTTATATCATCTCTCTATCCTAGTTATTATACATACACACTATGACAACAATTCAAGATGGCCTATGAGGTCAATGTAAACATTTACAAGATGATTTCTATAAAAACTTAAAACAACCTGTTTCTCTTATGTTGAAGTTTCTCAGCCTATTTTATCTTTTATTCCTCCTTATTCCTTTCCTGCCTTCTTTATTTCCAAACCAATGGCACAAGAAATTGTTTTCCACCAAGACATCTCCTGTTCCTGCAAGAGATAATTATTTTTTTATATAAAGATGCATGTGCTCTTTTACTCTATGTCAGTAAGTTTCTTTGTGAATCCACAGAAATGTGAGTTGTTGGTGGTAGGAAAATCATGGTTTCCCTAATCCATTACTCACAGATCAAGAAACAAGTATGTTTCCAAACTATCTCCTGTGATAAAATATAGACCTTAAGTAAGCATCAAATCAGTTCCTGTCATTTGTTCTGTTCTGTATCTTTGGGGAATTCAATTCCTTTCAGAGCTTCAGTGTTAGCTTTTAGGGGACTATATCTAAAACATGCTATATGCTACCGATTTCTTTTTTTCTGAAAAATATTCTATGATTATAGGTAGACTTTCTTAACTCTGTACTATACTATACCAGCACTAAACATCACTGTACTGTAGACTCTGTGATAACCCAAAGATTTTTTTTATATATTTGTTTTGAAATGCTATGGCATTTTCACAAATGGCTGAGGCAGACCAGACATGGCAACACACACACAGAATTAATGATCTTTGACCAAAGTACTAAAATTTTATAATGAAGAATAGATAATCATTTCAAGAAGTTATACTGGAAATACTGAACACTCATAATTCTAAAGTTATACCAATAAAATATATGAAATCATGAATAAAATCAGCTAAAGTGCTTTAACACTTGAAACCCTAGAAATGATACTTAGCAAAAAGCTTACACAATTTTTTTCTTGGTTTTCCCGTGTTTACTAGATACAATGAAAGTTCATTGACAAGAATAAATACTGGGAGGTATCTCAAACAAAATAATCAGCACAATAGATGAAGTAATAAACAGTTTTGGCATTCAAGAAAAAAGGAAAAGTTATTCTCAAATAATTCATATAAAATATAAAGTTAATATAAGAGTTAATAAATGATTATGCAACAGAATAGCAAAAATAGTGATTCCCAAATAAATATGCATTAAGGAGTTAGAGAGATATGTCTCTGGAGATGATGCAATCAGAGTTTAATAATATTTATAAGAGACACTCAAATCATTTTCATCATCAGGAATAGGTAAACCAATGTCCCAATGAGAAGTTACCTCAATAATTCATAGTGGTTATTATTTTTCATTAAAAATAATATGTTTGAAAGGATGAATAAACATGGAATTATGTGCTGGTAAGTGGATCAGCAAATAAAGGAAGCTGCTATCTATCCTGAAGCCAAGATTTCTGAGTTTGATCCTTGGGATCTATATTGTGGAAGGAGAAAAAAATAGGTCCAACAAGTTGTCCACTCACTTTTGTACACAGGTCTGCAAGTGTATATACACACATGCAGTCGTATATGCATACAGAGAGACATGTAGAAGTTAAGTCTGGTTCTTCATCCATGCTCCCAGAAATAAAACTCAGAATCAAAATATATTTATAAAATCTTTGGGCATATTTCTAGCTTTTTCTCATATTAGATCATAACTAAAACAACCCATTTATTTTAACTTATATTGTGCCACATACCTGGTTACCTAGGCTCACTTACTATGCATCTGTTTCCTCACATTTTCCTGTGCTAATCTCCCTCACCTGGCTCTACTACACAATTCTTTCCTCTCATAGATGTCCCACCTCTTACTTATTACCTAATTAACAGGCCATCAGGTTTATTATTGACAGGTGCCACATCTATACAGCCATAAGACAGTCTCTACATACAGACACACAAACATACAGACACAAATACAAACATGCACATATACACATGTTAGAAAATTGTAACTGTATATTGTCAGTGGAAATAAAGAATTGTGCAGCTAAGAAAAACTACATACAGGTTCTGCAAAAAACTACAATTTACCAAAATTGACACTATTATATTATATAGGAATCATACAATTTTTTTATTTTTAAAAATAATATATATAAGAAAATTAAATGATTGTGTATGTTTCCAGACTTGTTGAAACATTGGTAAAATTGATAAAATGTGGAAAATAACTTAAGTGCTCCAAGATACATCAATATGTAATAGAAACTTGTGTATATATGTAATAAATTTTATTCAGTCTTAAGTGAAACAATATAAGATATAAAAGTATAGGTGAACTTTAAGGTGATTGTATTAAATGAAATATTAACTCTTTATGCTAAGCCAATTACTAAAGGACATGTATCCACTAGCAATGTGTTTAAAAGAGTATGTCTCATACCTCATACATCTCAGGCTTCAAAGCTTGTGAGAAGCTGGCCGATGAGGACATGGAGAGTTTCTAAAGACAACACATAAAGCTTTATTACATAAGATGAATAAGTTTGTACACAATTTACTCTTGTCAATACTGTATTACACGTTTAAAGTTATGTTAAAATGGTAAAGTTCCCATTATTACAACAACAATAAACACACACACACACACACACACAACGACAAATAATAACAAACAAAACCCAGAGTAAGAAAGGTCAAATTTTAAACTAAACCAGTTGAAAACTCTATGCACTCAAATCTTTCTTGGCAACAAGTATCTGAAAGTTGTCACTGAATTTTGCTACACAGCAGGACGCTGTCAGAAATTTTATTAATAGACAAGAACCAGAGCAGTGAATCAGAAATCTCAGCATGTCCTTTAGAAGGCCAACAATCTGACATCCCTGTTATATTAAACTCCAAGAGAAGCTAAAGGCTTATAAAAGGAGGATACTGTTGGCTCTGGAATGCATGAAACTTCTATTTGCCATATCAGACTTATACTTGGAGACATATCCTTTGTTTTAGAAATAATTGCTAAAGCATATTAGTTATGAAGTGATATTGTATATTATAATTGTATAATTGTACTGTATATATGTATATATTTGAAAAATAAAAAAAAATCAGAAAAATAGGAAAACGAAATATTTCTATGCTTAGTTAAGTTTTTGTAAAGAAGGATATATGTTCAGTATTTAAAATGTACTGATTGCAGTGTAAGACAGTTTTATCACTGATGAATGTCAGAAGGTATTACTCTAAAGCTTGTAAAGAGTTATCAGCTCTGTTGTAGGAAATAAATAATTAAAAAAAAAAAAAAAAAAAAAAACTGCAGACGCCAGGCAGTAGTGGCGCATGCCTTTAATCCCAGCACTTGGGAGGCAGAGGCAGGCGGATTTCTGAGTTCAAGGTCAGCCTGGTCTACAGAGTGAATTCCAGGACAGCCAGGGCTATACAGAGAAACTCTGTCTCGAAAAACAAAAAAATAAAGAAGAAGAAGAAGAAGAAGAAGAAGAAGAAGAAGAAGAAGAAGAAGAAGAAGAAGAAGAAGAAGAAGAAGAAGAAGCTGCAGATAAATGAAACCCAACCAGCAAAAAGTCAACTAAACTCTTTGTGAGGCACAGCTAGACACCACTCTGTATTCAGAGGTACCCATTGTTAACTACCATAGTTTATGATCACATATTAAATAACTTCTGTTTCATTGAAATCACACTGCTAGATACATGTTTCAGTGGTCCTCCAGAGCTAGGAAGCTGAAAACTGTAAAACTAAAAGTAGAAAAGGTAACTAAGTCATAAATGGTATAAGGAGATCTATTTAAACTGAATAGATGACAAGGAAAATTAATATTTGCTTTCTTTAATTCTTTTGTTTTCCACTGTTATGAGGTTGAAAATGTCAGACACTGATCTCTCTCTTTTGATTGTCTCTCTTTCTTTACTTATTTTTACATCTTTGGAGATTATAATACAATTAATGTCATTTCTCCTTTTCCCTTTTCTGCTTATAGCACTTAGCATGTAACAATCACCTTGCTTCCATTCAAATTTATGACCACATTTTCTTTCATTGCAGTTACATATATATGCCTAAATATATAAAAAGAACCTGTGCAGTCTGTATATGGTTATGGGTTCGTAACCCATGGTTATAGTTATGTATATGTATATGGTTCAGGGTTGAGAGCCACTAAATGATGCAGTATGAGCAGACTCATACTTGGGTCTGCTACAAAAGCAGCAAATATGCTTAACCACTGAGCAATCTACTAATCTTCTTAATATGTCTCTTTAATGTAAATAACTTGTATACAATTTTGTCCTTAACTTTATTTGATTCAAATACTTGTTGGTTATTATTATATTACTAACAAATTATTATCTCATATTTCCTACCTTTATTAATTATTGTAAACTTACAGGGCTAAAATACCCTCCTAGTATTTTTGAATTTCTATGAGTCATTAGTTATTTCTAGGTGCATTTTACAAAGGAAGTTTACAATTTTGATCTAAATATCCAACCCTTCCATTTGTAAGCTAACCATCATTTTCTAGTGCAGTTGTGTTCAAATGTGTCATTCCTAATATTTAATGATGCAAATCCAAACTTTAGATCAACAAATATATTTCTGCCACTCTTAACATCATAAGGCGTACTCTATAGAACTGACTTTTCTACCCACAAATGAAGACATCCCCACTGTGTAAATACCTCACATTAATTTCAGTCATCTATCTACTCAATGTTTTAGCATTTATACATGGGTTTATTTTATTTGCTAGTATATTTAATAACACAAAGCTAATCAATGAGTAATTAAAACACTATTTTAGATTACTGTCAGCTGAAATAGAATAGATACAGGGAGCATGTAATTAATTACATCCTCCAGACTCTTGTAAGGTTTTATCTGACTTCTCAGTTGAAGTGGCACAAACTTAGGACTGTTTAGATTGTAAGTAAAAGTAGACTAAATTTAGCCTTGGGAAAAGAAGATAATATATTTTGAAGATGTATGAATCTCATAATAAAAGCAGCTAGAATCACAAGTGACTTTTTTCACCACCATCGGACAGTCATCAATGCTTCTCCTATTCTCTAAGCTTTCCCCTTTCATTGTCTCTATTCTGTTTCTGTAAATGACCTCTTTCCTCAGATTAAAACAAAGAAATTTTCATTATTGACAAATCTTTTAGAAGGGTAGTGAATTGCACATAATACACAGAGTGTCACAAAACAATTTTTTCTAAGACGGATTTTTACTTTATTGTGTTTTCATATGTATATATACATTTATATATGTATATATATATGAAATATTCAATATTTTATTTCAACAATAGTGTTTTTTTCTGTTCTTTTATAGCAAATATATTTTTCTTACCCTATAGAAATCTGTAAGAGATTTAATAAACTATGTAAAGAATATTGTCAAAGACATCTGCAGGTTATAAAAATCAGAATTTAGGTTTAACATATTACCTGCAAATACCTTAATTGAATGTGACCACTTCATGCTGGTCATGCATGTATCTTGTTCATTGTTCACTTGAATATCTTTTTAATGGAGAGTTTGACTTTGTTTTGTTTTTCTGTTCTGACATTTCTTTCTTGTTTCAGTGGGGAATTTTATCCATTATTTCAAAGACTATTCTAGTTCACAGTTTAAGAACTTCACTCACTCCTACAAAGATATTACAAAGTCTACAAAAATCATTATGATGCAAATGTAGCTTTCAGCTCCTGATAGTGAATAGAAATAACAGGAACTTGCTGGTTGCATATGTCTGTACATTTCTATTTACATAACAAACTGAGCTAATCAGTAGAAGAGGAATTTCAACCTGTAAATAAGTTAACTAGGAGTCACTTTTTATGGATTTATATATTTCAACTCTAATATAAATCTCTGAAATGAGACTATGAATATGAGCTAGAATTTTTTCTAATAGTACAATGCATCACAGAAACAATAGAAAATGAAAGAACTCTTTGTTCAAAAGACATCACACTTTTTAAAATAAGGACTACAGATATTATTGAGAGTGTGTTAGTTTTCATTAGAAAATATCTATTCTAGGATAAGGTCACTTTAACCCAAAAGCAATGCAAATATTCGAAGTTTAAAGAGATCATTTTTAAAAAGTTAGATGGAAAAGATTTGTTGCTCTCAGATGAACAGAATTATCCCCAGACAATCACTGAAACAGCTTTCCTATTACTGAATTCAGTTCAAAACTTAGAACTACTGAGCATAGGAACTCATGCTACCGCTACCGACATATGCAAAAAAAAAAAAAAAAAAAAACTAAAATGCAATGAAAAATAAATAAAGGGCCCGAGGAAATGGTTCTATAATATTTTTACCAAAAATATCAGGTCAATGTTAATTTTGGTAAAGTTAAGCAAAAAGCATAAAAATCTTGATAAATATGAGAATTGTTCATATACTGTATTTTTTTGCCTCAAGCACTGTGAATATATTAATTTTAAAATTCAGTTCAGGATAGAGAAGACCGAATTTAAGTTCTGATTTAAGGTTCACTATTGACTTTGATTACCTAAGTTATTTGAAGTTCATCATATCTTGAAAGGAGATAGTGAAAATATTTTGTATTCTTACTCATGGAAAGGTTTCAGTAGCTATCAAGTGAGATACTATTCACAAAAGACATGAACATATTAACATGCTCCAATTAAAGGAATCTCAATCAGTCCTTGTTAGGAAGTATGAAATCTTTATTTTATTGCTTATTTTAATTGTTTACATTTCAAATGTTATCCCCCACCCCAGTTTCCCCGCTGCAAGTCCACTATCCCATCCCCATGCCTCTCCCTCTACAAGTGTGCTACTCCCCCACCCACTCCCAGCTCACCACCCTAGTAACCCCCTACTCTGGAGCATCAAGGCTCCACAGGACAATTAATACCAGATAAGGCAGATAATCCTCTGTTACATATGTATCTGGAGCCATGACTCCCTCCATGTATGCTCTTTGGTTGGTGGTTTATTCTCTGGGAGCTCTTTTGGCGTTGCAATCCCCTTCAGCTCCTTCAGTCCTTCTCCTAGCTCTTCCCTTGTGTGGTCCCCGAGCTCAGTCCAATGGTTGGCTACGAGCACCTGCATCTGTATTGGTCAGGTTCTGGCAAAGAATCTTGGTATACTGCTATAAAATGCTTCATAGTCACAAATAATATAAAGTATCTTGGTGTGACTCTAACCAAGCAAGTGAAACATCTGTATGACAAGAACTTCAAGTCTCTGAAGAAAGAAACTGAAGAAAACCTCAGAGGATAGAAAGATCTCCCATGCTCATGGATCATCAGCATTAACATAAAAATGGCCCTCTTACCAAAAGCAATCTACAGATTCAATGCAATCCTCGTAAAATTTCCAATTCAATTCTTCATAGAGATAGAGAAATTCTCAAATTCATCTGAAAAAAAAACAAAAACAAGATAGCAAACACTATTCTCAACAATAAAGAACTTCTGGGGGAATCACCATCTCTGACCTCAAGCTGTACTACAGAGCAATCCTGATAAAAAACCACATGGTCTTGGTACAGAGACAGACAGGGTAGATCAATGGACTAGAACTGAAGACCCAGAAATAAACCCACATACCTATGTATACCTGATCTTTGACAAAGAGGCCAAAGTAATCCAATGTATAAAAGACAGCATATTCAACAAATGGTGCTGGTTCAACCTGCTGTCAGCATGTAAAAGAATGTAAATTAATCCATTCTTAGCTCTTTGTACAAAGCTCTAGTCCAATAGATCAAGTACTTCCAGATAATACCAAATACACTGAATCTAGTAGAAATTTTTTTTCCTTTCTTTACTTGATATTTTATTTACATTTCAGATGTTATCCCCTTACCCCATTTCCCCTCCCCCTGCCCAGGAACCTCCTATCCCATCCCCACTCCTCCTGTTTCTATGACGATGTGCCCCCACCCACCCACCCACATTTTCCTTTATCCTAACACACTTTTCAAGAATAAACGTAGAATGAATCACAAAATTATATAAAATAGGCATATGTATTATATAAAATAGGTATCTATAACATTTGCTGTCATAGGAGAATAAAAGAGAAATGAAAAATTTCAAATTCTATTGAAATACTTATTTTTTCAATATGCATCAGCTCACTTAATGTTCCAACATGGTTATGATCATTTTAGATGAAAGCAATTTCATTGTACATTGTGATGGAAAAGAAACTTAATCTTTCTTTCTTGATTCATATGGTAACAATACACAATAATCTTTTATGAAAGAACATAGGTTTCATGTGAAATTATTTAAAAAGTACATACAAATTAAACAGTGATAGTATCTAAGCTATATTACATGTTATTATATGCAAGCATTTAGTTAATCACATCTCAGATCTTATTGATTCCAACTGGACTAGCAAGTAGATTTCCTCAACTTGTTTTAAATTTGTGAACATTATTTAAAAACTGTATCTAAAAACTTGTTGAATTTGTATTAAAAGAAAACTTTAAATCAAGGATCTTGACTGTTACACATGTTCTGATACAGCCCACCATCAGAATCACATGAAAGGATGCTGGAGCATAAACCTTTCTCACCACCTGAAACCTGAAAACTTTAAATTCTGTTACCTTAGACACTTTAAAGCCCATTATCAGCTTCAGTAGGCTTGGCAGAAAGATTAGCTTTCCACTTTCACAGATGGGAATCATAGGTGTTGCCTGGTTTCTACTCTGAAGCTGTAAATAAATTTTGCAGATCTTTCTCACTGGGTTACCAGTTACAAAAATGAAATTAAGAGAACATCCTAGCGGTCAGCACTTCTAAATACCATCATAAAATGAAACATGACATAAACTGACACATTTTGCTCCTGATACATGTTGAAATTATCCTTAATTTTAATTAATGTCTTTACTTTATATTGATCATGAACTGACATTTTTCCTCATTGGTACACCCTATATTAGAGCCAACAAGCAGCTACCTGAATTTGAAACCCATTTGTACAATGGAAGAAATGAAACGTATGAGATGCTACTGAAGAAGTTGTTATGAGTTAAATGACAGCCTACCAAATAATTTATCAAGAAACTTTGGATTCAATGTGGATGCTATATTTTATATCACACAACAGATCTCGCCCTTTCTTTCACACTAGTATCATTTCTCTAGTAACATGATAAAGTCAGAACACTTCACCATGTCTGAGGAGACTCCAGTTAAGCCTGGTCTGTCTTCTCCTTTGCCTTCATGTGCCTATCTGGACGTTATTCACCAGAAACAAGTGACAGTGGTCTTAGCGTTCTTCACATGTCAAAATTCTGTTTTAACTTTAGGCATGATGGGTTGTTGTATATTAACTGCTTTGGTTATACTCTATTTTTATGTTCTCTATTTTTAGTCATTTTCTCCATTACCTCTTGCCCACAGGCAGTAATATTTATCATTGAAGCCTGTACTCTTACCATTATTATTTCTTATTAAAATACACTCTTACTTTTTTAGTACAATTGTTTTTAAACAATCTAAAGATTTGTTTGATTACTGATTTATGTTGTTGTTTTGTTATTTCTTCTCTATAACATCAAATGTAAGCCTTACAAAAAATTTTTATCTTTTCCTTTTATTTATATTCATTTTTTATTGGATTTTTTTTAAATTTCGAGTCCTCAAGTGAGTGTAAGTCCCAAATATATATACATATAAATTAAAATGTTAATAACTTAATATTGTATCTTTTCCAATAATTAAAATGTTATTCCTCACAATAGGGTTCACTAGAATATTAGAGTACGAATGAACAGACTTAGAAAATTATCACATTTTTGATAAAAGGAAAACATTGTCAGACAAGTTTTTCCATTCATTGATCACATATAAAGATTTAAGGAAAAAATTGACTTGAACTCCACAAGTTGTCTCATATACATGTGTGCTTTCTCTCTCTCTGTTTCTCTGTCACATACACCAAAAGAATTTATTACAATTTATACAAGAGTTTTAAGATAGTACAATTTTTACAGGACAGTGATGGCACATGCCTTTAATCCCAGCACTTGGGAGGCAGAGGCAGGTAGATTTCTGAGTTCAAGGCCAGCCTTGTCTACCGAGTGAGTTCCAGGACAGCCAGGGCTATACAGAGAAACCCTGTCTCAAAAGAAAAAAAAATAGTACAATTTTCAAACCACTGAATATTGAAAATAGAGTTTTGAGAAACCACAGTATTTAATATTCAGCATTTACACAATCCCTTAATCCTTTACCAGAAATAATTCATTATAATTTGAGAATGTCTGAAGGACATTTTGTTCTGCAGTTTCACTCCCATTCTTTCTGATGTAGAAGGTATGCTGAGACCTGTATGCCTTTTACAGTGTGTTTACTACCATGTTAAAGCGCTTATTTTACCAACTTGAGAAACTCAGACTCTAGAGTGTCAAGTTTTTGCTCACCTCAGTAGCTATAAAAGTCAAGAACCAAATACCAGCTCAAAAGCAATGACCACTCTCACAGTGAACATCGTTGTTAGATATATACTCTAAGTAACAGTAGTAGACATAATTTAAAATAAATTTCTAAATATCAGCCATTTTCCTTACTTTCCATGAGAAATAAACAACTACCATTTATTAGTTACTTTATTCTTATGATGAATTTAAATGTTTCACATCTGATCGAGTCTTCGAACTCTAACTCACCCAGTGAGCTTTGTTACGTAAGACAATAATCTCAAACTAACTAGACATTTGTAAGAAATCAAATTCAAGTTCATGGACATCCATAAGACATATAGATTTAGGCATCTCAGAGAATCACTTGTTGCTGCATTGAAATTGTGAGGTATGATATAAAATTAGAAAGAGAGGAAACCTTTAATGTCTTGTGTTTTAACATATTTTCATATATCCAAGAGATAAAAATTAAAATGACATGACTTAAGTGCTCTATGATTGATATAGTTTAAAATTTAAAGTAAGTTAGAACAAAAAATTAAAATATTTTGTATTTGCATGTCTGCAATGGCAGTTTTTCATTTCTTTCTAGCTTTATAAAACAATATCACAACCACAGGTGTCCTTAAATCTGTAAGTCTGACATTTTTGTCCATTCTTAGCATTAACCATGATCACAAAATACAATTCTTTCTCTGGTTTTCTTCTCCTCTGACTATGGTTCTCTTATCTGTTATAGTATTTCCTCTTTTGTTGTTAATGTGTATCAATTTTTGTTTCAAAAATGAATTATATATGATGCTGTATAGAAAAATTTGTTTGGGCCCATATTTGTACATTAAAAGCAGATAAAATAGTCACTGAACAGAAAAGACTGTGGAGCAAGGCTAGAAATCATTCACACTGACTTTTGGTGCTGAAGCACAATAAAAAACACAAGGCTTTATGGAGATAAATATAAAAGAGATTTTTTAATTTTCTTAACATTTGTGTGTGCCTCTGTGCTTGTATACATATGTACAAAGTGCCAAAGATTCAATTGAGGATTTCATCTATCCTAAGAATTTTGCTGATCAAAACACCTACTCTCACGATTTAACTAACTTAATTAATTCCTTCTTGGATGCTCTTTGTTCAGCATCTATCATTCTTGACATCCATAGCCACGGAGATGTGTAAAAACATGATAGCGAATCTAGTAATTTAATGTCAATGTAGAATGAAAAATAGGAACAATTAATTATAACATTATGATTTCAAGTGTGAGTGAAATGGCTCACCATTATTAAGAAAGAGAATAGAAGAAGAAATAATTTCTATTGCAATAGGCATGGACCCAAAGGCAAATGTATAATGTTGTGTTTGAAAACTCTATTGTATCTAGACAATGGGCTGTATATCCCATGAAGCAATTACTGTAGAGATTTTATTGAACTTGTGCCCACTGGACCAGTGCAGCATAGCTGTAGTCTCATTTCACTATGTAATAACAGGGGCTCAGAGGATATTAAATTATTTGGTCTTTTCATGTGTAAATCCAGAATAATAACAGTCACTATCTAATAGTTGGGAGGATTAAATATACTCTCATGCAAATTAGAGTTGCCTGGCATATGGCAAGTTCTATATGAGTGTTGATTTCCTTTAATTACAAAAACAAAATTCACAATCCTAAAGAGATTCTCTTCATAATAAGTATATGCCATTTGCCTTTCCATAAGAAAATATACATGGTAAACAAACTTTGTCCTTTAATATTTGAACATGTCCAAACATGTTTCTGAATGTTAGCTTCTGTATAAATACAATAAGGTCAATCTCTCTAGCTTTGTCATAAAAATTAATGAAACATCAACTTGAAATATGAGGATGTTTTCTGGCACTGCTTATTTTATTGGCTATCTTACTGAGAAACAGAATCCTAAACAGAAACAGAAGCCAAAACCGTAATATAAAGTGATATCAATATTGTGTGCATAAAATATGTGAAACAGACTAAAATGATTATATAGAAAAAAAACTGATATTATACTATCTTTGGAATTAATAGAGTATTTGTGAATATATATTAAATTGTACTAAAATTTACTTTAAAAAGTTAGAGAAGTGAAGTTGATTATGTTATTGATGTCAGAACTATAGTAACTTTATAATTAACCTCATTATATCAATTTTAAAGTCCATAGTTTACTCATAAAAACTATAATTCTAATACTCAACTGCAAGTAGCCAATGTTAAGTATTCTTAAATGATGTAGAAATTTGTAGACTTGGTAGTGCTAGTTACCTAATTAAATACATCCTTCCCACTTTTACCCAATCTAGTCTAATTTCTTCAGAAGATAGAAGATATGTTGTAAATGTGCAGCTTGGTTTTCATGTAGGTATCAAACATCTGGAGTGGGGGCTATCCCAAAACATGCAGCCTGTATATGGAGTATGGTCTTCTAGCTGGGTGCCTCATCTGGCCTCAATGGGAGAGGAAGCACCTAGCCTCTCAGAGACTTAAAGTGGCAGCGTGGGGGATACAGGAGGAGGGGGTACTCAGAAAACAAGAGATGGGGAAGGATTGTGGGAGGGGGTGACTGGGATGGGTTATAAAGTGAATAAGCAAAAAAAATAAAATTAAAAAAGGAAAAAAAAAATAAAGTGGTTATTTAACAAAATAAGGGTTCATCCCATCTGGTCTGCAGTGCCACCTGTACCCATGGCAGAGCAAAGAACTAAAACAACAGAAGCCAATGTAATTTGGGAGCATTAGAACCCGGTTCCCCTAACACAGCAAGCCCTGGATATCCTAACATGCATGAAGATCAAGATTCTGACCTAAAATCTCATTTAATGGAGATGATAGAGTCCATTAAAGGGAATATAAATAAAGATTTAGAAGAAATACAGGAAAACACAGGCAAACAGGTAAAAGTCCTTAAAAAGGAAACCAATAAATCCCTTACAAAATACAGGAAAATACAACCAACCAGGTGAAGGAATTGAACTAAACAGTCCAAGACCTAAAAATGAAAATAGAAACAATAAAGAAATCACAAATGGAGATCATTCTGGAGGTGGCAAACCAAGTAAACAGATCAGAAGCTACAGAAGCAAGCATCACCCACAGAATACAAGAGATGAAAGAGAAAATCTCAGTGTTGAAAATACCATAGAAGATACTGATATACCAGTCAAAGAAAATACAAACTTTTAAAAGTTCTTAATGCAAAACATCCAAAAATTTTTAATACAATGCAGAGACAAAACCTAAGAGTATTAAGAATAGTATAGGGTGAAGATTCCCAGTTCACAGGCCCAGAAAACATATTTAACAAAATCATAGAAAAAAATCCCTAACTTTGAGAAAGAGAAAAGAGAGAGGGGGGAAAGGGAGAGGGAGAGAGGGAGAGATGGAGAGAGAGAGATGGAGAGAGAGAGAGAGAGAGAGAGAGAGAGAGAGAGAGAGAGAGAGAGAGAGAGAGAAGCATACAAGAAGCCTGAAGAACACCAAATAGATTGGACCAGAAAAGAAAATCCCCCTGCCACTAATTGTACATAACAAAGAAAGATATTAGAAACTGTAAGGGAACAAGGCGACGTAATCTATAAAGGCAGACGTATGAGAATTACATCAGACTCTCAACAGAGACTGAACAGAAGATCCTGGACTGATTTCGTGCAGACCGAAAGAGACCACAGTTGCAAGCCCAGACCAACAAAACCGTTAATTATCATCAATGAAGAAACTAAGATATTCTGTGACAAATCAAATTTAAACAATATGTTTTTACTATCCCAGACCTACATAGGATAATAGAATAAAAACTACAATAGCAAGGTATGTAACTAAACCCAAGACAACACAAGAAATTTAATCACCTCATAACAAACCCAATTTCTTTTATGAACATTAATGTAAAAATACTCAATAAAGTACTTGAAAATTTGATCCAGGGACACTTCAAAGGCATCATTCATCATGATCAATTAGACTTCATCTTATGGATGCAGGGATGGTCCAATATTTAAAAACCCATCAATGTATTCCACTATATTAAAAACCTCAATTAAAAAGTCACATGATCTTCTCATTAGATGTGGAAAAATCGTTTTATAAAATCTAACACCCTGTCATGCTTAAAGTCTAGGAGAGATACGGAATTCATAACACATACCTAAACATAATAAATGCAATATACAGCAAACCAACAGTCAAAATCAAATTAAATGGTGAGAAACTTGAATCAATCCCATTAAAATTAGGGACAAGATAAGGCAGCCCAATCTCTCCCTATCTATTTAATGTAGTGTTTGATATTCTAGCTAGAGCAATAATAGAATTAAGGAGCTCAAGGGGATACAAATTGGAATGGAAGAAGTCAAGGTATCACTCTTTGTGGTTGATATGATATGATATATCTATCTATCTTTCTATCTTTCTATCTATCTATCTATCTATCTATCTATCTATCTATCTATCTAATATCTATCTCTATATATCATACATACATGTCATTTATGTATATAAACAACACCTAAAATCCTAAAATTCTGCCAGAGAACTTTTACAGATAATAAAAAACTTCAACCAAGTTTCTGGATATAAAATTAACTCAAACAATTCTGTAGCCTTCCTTTATACAAATGATAAATAGGATGAGAAAGAAATTAGGGAAACAACACCCTTTGCAATAGCCACAAATAGCATAAAATATCTTTGTGTAATTCTTACCAAGCAAGTGAAAGATCTATATTAGGAAAACTTCAAATCTCTGAAAAAAGAAATTGAACAAGACATCAGAAGATGGAAAGTTCTCTCATGCTCATCTATTGATAGGATTAAAAGTGAAAATGGTCCTTTTACCAAAAACAATACACAGATCCAAAGCAATCACCATCAAAATTTCAATATAATTCTTTTCAGACATTGAAAGAGCAATTCTCTACTTCATATGGAAAAACAAACAAACAAAAAACCCTAGGACAGCCATAAGAATTCTGAAATGTAAAACAGTAAAATAAACAAAAAATTGAAACTTCGGGGAAATCACCATCTTTCACCTCAAATTGTACTACAGAGCAGCAGTAAGAAAAACTACGTTATTGGTACAGAGACCTACAGGATTAAAAAGAATGGAAGACCCAGAAATAAACCCACACACCTATGGATACATGATCTTTAACACAAATAAATAAAACCATACACTGGAAAAAAGAAAGCATCTTCTACAAACGGTCCTTGTCTAATTGTAGGTCTGCATGTAGAAGATTGCAAATTGATCCATATTTTTCACCGTGCACAAAGCTCAAGAATTTTAACTTAAAACTAGATACACTGAATCTAATAGAAGAGAAAGTGGGAAATAACCTCCAAGGCATTAGTACATGGGAAATGCAAATCAAAACAACCCTGAGATTCCATCTGAATCAGAATGGCTAAGACCAAAACCTCAAGGGACAGCATATGCTGGTGAGTATGTGGAGAAAGGAAAAGACTCCTCCATATATCGTGGGATTGCAAATATATACATCCATTCAAGAAATCAATCTGTCAGTTTCTCAAATAATTGGAAATAGTTCTACCTGAAGACCCAACTGTACCACCTCCAGGCTTATACCCAAAAAATTCTTCACTATAAGGATATGTGTTCAGTTATGTTCATAACATCATTATTCATACTAACCAGAAACTGGAAGCAACCCAGATGTTTCTCAACCTGAGGAATGGATACAGAACTTTTTTTTTTCTTCATTTAAAGAATGGTATATTATTCATGTATTAAAAATGAAAACATCATAAATTTTGCAGGCAAATCTTTGGAACTCGAAAATATCATCTTGAATGAGATAACAAAGACCCAAAATATATGCACAGTATGTACTCACTGTTAAGTGTACATTACCCCAAAAATACAGAATACCTATGATATACTCTAGAGAACCTAAGAAGTTAAAGAAGAAGGAATAACCTTCAAGCCCATTTAGAAGGGAGAACAAAATAATCACAAGATGCAGAGAAAGGGAGGGACCTGGATGGGAGAGGGCAGGGGAGGGAAAAGGGGGCAGGATCAGATATGGAAGAGACTTATGCGAAGCCCAGAGGTCCAGGGGAATGATTGGAAATACACAGCTGCCAGGGGTTGCGTGAGAGTTAGGGGAAACCTCTAGAAAGTTGCAGACCTCGGATATGAAAGCCTCCCAGGACTCAATGGGATTGATATTACCCAAATTGCCCAACAGTGGTGAGATGGTACCTGAAAAAAACACTTCCAGTAGGTAGATAGGAGCCCCATTGAGGGAATGTAAATACCAACCCACATTCATATTTTTTGACCCAGAATTGTTCCTGTCTAAAAGAAACACGGACAAAAATGCAGCAGAGACTAAAAGAATAGCTGATCAGTGACCAGCCTATTAGAGGGCACCAAACCCTGACACAATTAATGATTCTATGTTGTACTTTAAGACAGGAGCCTAGCACGGCTGTCCTCTGAAAGGCTCTACCAGCAAGTGACTGAGACAGATACAGATGCCTACATGCAAGCATTGGATTGAATTCAGAGACTCTTATGGAAGAGTTAGGGGAAGGGGATGGCAACCCTATAGGACTACCCACGGAGTCAAATAACCTGGACCTCTGGGAGCTACCAGAGACTAAACCATTCAAAATATATTTAGATTAATAAAAGATAAAACAGATAACTACTAAAGTCATGATCAATCTTCAAAACAAAACATAAAATAAATATTTCCAATAAAAGAAGAAAAAATGAAGAAAAAACCAAAAGAAACAGTGTGCATGTATTTCTATTTGATATCAGTTGGATTTATCATTATTTCTTATATGATTATCACATGTATAAAAATACCCCTAATTAGAACATAAAATTATTAAAAGAATGAACAATATTCCCCTGATTCCTTTCCACTATGTACTTAGTATACATTACCATGTAAAAATATACATGCATACCCAAATGATAAAGTTTATTTTTATTTATAAATGTTTGAACAATTAAGAGCCAATAACAAACATTCTGTTTAATACCATAAATTAAAACATCAATCCATCCATTTAATAATTTGTGATTTTTTTATTCAGTTCTTTATTTTTCTTAACTTTATTTACAATATCATCAGTCAATACAGATTAAAATACTAATATCTGTAAAAAAGTAAATCCTTCATTATGTGAAGTCTGAAGACAGCATGTATATTTTATTAGCTTCCACAAATTAAGTGTTATATGTATATGTTTGTAATATTGTGTTAGTGTGTGTGTGTGTGTGTTGTATGTACATGTGTGTGCATGCACATGCACATGTGCTTTGCGCGTAGGCTCACATTTGTTCCCATGTGTGCAGATAAGAGGATTACTTTTTGTGTCAATATTCAGGTGATATCTATCTCTCAAAAAAGATTATTGAGACAGACAGTATCTATCACTTGCCTGGACCTCATCAAGTAGATTCAGAGGATAAGCAGGAAACTCTAGGGATGCACTTGTCTCATATCCCCACTACTGGATTTTAAACATGTGCCACAATATCCGGATTTACATTTATGAGGATCACAGGTTTTTTTCAAGTAAAGCATGTTGCTGACTGAGGAGACTATCCAGCTCTAAATGTGAATTTTAATAAAAAGAAGCAAGTTTTACAGTTTGCATGCTGTATACACATGTAATTATATTTCATGTCTTCATTTCTCCCTTTCCCACTGGTCCTCTTTATTCAACTATCTTTAATTTTTATTTTTTTTAGTAGTGCTGAGTTATCCTGATAACATATTGAGAAAATTATGCATTGTTCATAAGAAATCTAAATTATATTTGACAATTCAGATACATCTTAATTTTCTTATTGGTTATAGAGTTCCCTTAGTATGAGTATTATATACATTAAAAAGCAAGTAATTATTATAATATTAGATATAACCGTTAGAAATTTTGTCAGTTTTTTTCTTTCACACATCAACCTGATGATCTATATCTTTGGACACTTTTATTCAGTTTCAAAGATAATGTTTAAATACTTTTATTATATCATGGTGACTAAATCATGTACTAGGAGTCCATCACATTCAAATTTCAACTTTGAAAATATATCATCACATTTTATATTTCATAAAAGGGACCAATGATTTCTATTCTGAAACCTGCACTCTGTTTTGTATCATCTTATCTCTGTAGTACTTAAGGGTCATGCTCTGTATTTTAAATTTTATTTCAAATAGAAATATGACCCTGAGTTTTGAATAACAATGTTTAGTCATAACACTTTAAATTGTGGGGTTTTTTTTTGTATCTTACACATTGAGTATGTTTATACAGTAAAAATGTAAAGGTGGAAACAATAGGCAGGCCACTTCAGAGATAAATAGAAACACAACATTAATCAGCTACTAAAACACTTCCACCTCTTGAACTGAGAAAGTTATTCCAAGGTTACAGAATGTTCTGGGAGTTGTGAGGCTTGGGCAGTTTTTTCACTGAAAACTTTCCAATGTTGATATTTAAACATAAGAAAATATAGTTTGTCCATCACAGTTATTATACGATGTTGATAATCATTAAATTGTAAAATTATATACATGCTATTGTATGTTGATTTTGTCATTGAAACAGATTGTCAAAATAGATGTAATTTTGTCTAAAAATACCTCATCATTAAAAGAAGAAATTATACTGTGTTTCTAGAATTTAATTTAAGAATACTTCTATACTAAAAGATCAGATATCAGGTGCCTTCAAAAAGGAATGATGTTTATAGATAAACAGAGGTAAAACTTTACCTATTTTAAAAGGAAAACTTACACTAGGAAAAATGGATTTAAATATAGCTACATTCACAAAATCTTTTGAGAGAATAAAATATAGTAAATTAATTAACAACTAGATATAATCGAATATTTTTTCAAATTTTTTAGTAGTTACTCTAAACCTCCAATACTAATTCATTATTGCCTTTAATTTCTAAAATTTAGGACTGATCTATCATAATTAATTGAGGCCAGTTAATTCTATTTTTCAGAGTCAACTTAAGTCCTTTACCAGGCCAAGTCTATTTTACCTATGTTGAGTTAAAGAAAACAAAGTCAAAACAAAGTCACCGGAAGTCTCCAATCCTTGCTACTATTTGGGCCTGATGAATAGCTTCAATTTTCTCAGTTCCATGACAAAGAGAATTGGTGCAGTTCTGTGGAGATCCATAAGAAGCAGGCTGCAGCCAGATGAAAAATGGCATTTCCTATGCTCCTACTGGCAAGGTTAAAGTTTCGGGATTTTTTCTATTTGTTTCTTTTCTTTTCTTTTTTTTTTTTCAATTCAAAGGCTTAAATTTCTTTTTTAACATTTTCCCCAGAATTCATTATATTATCTGGCATTATTGCCTAAATGATTTCAACTTTGGGAAATTTTAGGAATTGTTCACTGTATTTGAAAACATCTGAATATAAATCCCATTTTCTCAAAATGACAGGGAAGCTGTCGTTTGAGATGTCTTTTCTTTATCTATTCTACAGGACATTGTATTTTTTTCTACATCAGGTAGAAGGATCATAGGAAATGTGATGCAAATATAAAACAATCATTTAGAAATATAATTGATACAATAAAATTTATCTAACTGAAAGAAAAAAAAACTAGTAGTACAGAATTTGGATATCGATCATGAATGTGTGACTGACTTCAGATAAACAATCATCTGTGATAGAGCTTCAGTTGCTACTCCTCAAATGCACAGGTTGGAATATATGATTTACTAAGATCTCTCCATCTATCTCTGTAGTTTTATTATGGGAAATTTATGAGAGTGTCAAAGGCTGTGGCTTCTGTTTTAAGCTTGTGTGGCATGGGGCTAATAGAAGTAGTGAATTACCCATGGCAAAGGCCATGAATTGTCTTAGTCTTCCTATGATTTTCCATCCATTTGGTAATTAAATATGCTCAGTCCTATCCTGATTCTCTGCTAATGATACAGGGTTTTTGGCAAGAATATGAGCAACCTTTACCCTAACCTTTGCAAAAGTAGAAAACCTCTGTGCTTCTAAAACTTACAATTTCTTCCTATTCTTTTTATTGGCTAAATGTGTTCTTTGAGAATTTTATGTATATATATTACCATTCTATTTACTTTCTCCCAAAACCCTTACTATTTCCCTCATACTTCTGTTACCTATTTTCTCCTCCCTACAGGTTCTTTTTCAAGCTGCACAGACTTTCACTTTCTTTGTTAACTACTGATGCTAACACAAATCTTCTGCATGACTATAGTTTGACAATTATCCTTTGGAGCTTGGTTTTCTCACCATTGGGCAAACAACTGAAGACAATTAATACCCACCACTAGAACACATCATTTTTTAAGAGTTAACCCTAAGTCCCACATTGATCCATGATTTGATTGAGAGAGCCAGTACAGTGAATTGCTGCTGCTGTGAGATCATCTTAGAAGTGTTTGTGCCAAGCACAGAGGATACCATTTCATAGCCCTTTCTCCTGACTTCTGTACTCTATTACATTTTCTGCAATGTTTGCTGTGCCATAGGGATTTGTGGTGGTGGAAAATGCTTTTGAAGGCTGAACATTCAGTCTTAACTTATTCTTAGTTCCTGGAGAAGCCACAAATCCCTTTTCACTGCACAAAGAACCTGTACTGATTATCCAAGATGATTAACATTTGTTTATGAGTATAAAAATAACTACTTAGAATTTAATTTTCTGAGTGCCAAATTAACTGGACAAAAATAGTGATTTACTCCTTTGGTCTCTGATTTTCTCAGGCTTGAGCTTTTACTTAGTTTACTATAGTAGACATGTGTTTCTCTATGAACAGCTATAAAGATCAATATAGAACCAATTGGCAATACAAGTTATTATGTTCATCTACTGTACTTGATTGTTGTTGGAGTTAAAACTTCTAAAATATACCCCAATGAGCGCACAAATATTATATTTGGAACATGATGATAATATATCCAATTCCCCAATTTTTAAAATGAAATATTGTGGCTTATATATTTCTTATTTTAAAATAGAGGCTACACCAATAAAGTTTGCTAACATGGCTTTATTAACATGATAGGAAACGAGAAAACAGCAATAGACATGATAAAATCAACACAGAAAATATCATGAGGCCACAGCCATATAAAAGTCTACAGGCAACCAAGGCACACCTATTAGTTATTTAACACCAAATATCACTGAAAACATACATAGACATAAAATTATACAGGCTGAACAGGTTATACTTATGTATGTAGGAGTTTATGTGTATGTACATGTGAGAAAAATTAGTAAGAAAAAGAGTTCATTAATTTGAAAGAGAATAAGCAGGAGCGTATAGAACGGTTTGGAGAAAGGAAACAGAAGGGGAAACTGAAGTAACTGTTGGGTAATCTTAAAAAAAATTAAACAACTAGATAAATAAGAAATTAAAGTATGAAAAATAATTTTGGATAAATGAATTCCCATAGAAAATGCATACTATCTGACATGCATCTTTCAAATTTCATATTTAGAGTCTAATGAAATATTTTAGAAATGAGTATATTTTATCATTGCTTATCTTAGAATTCTGAAGATATTGAAGGACACTGAACCAAGTAACAATGGTTTGCTATGTTTTTAATTTATTTCTCTAAAAACACATTACAAAATAAGTAAAACATATAAAAAATTAAAAGACAGTAGACTTTATATTTACATGTTGTTGTTGTTTTGTTTTCTGTTTTGAAATACATGGGAAGAAATTCAGAGACCCAAAGAGGAACAAAGTGTAAGTAGCGAGAGACCTTAGAACATTTAGTTCTAAAAGGTATGTCTCCATCAAATACTTCTAGTCAGAGCTCATGGACCCATGAGGAAGAGGAGAGATAAATGCTGGAAGAGACATGGTATATTAGACACCAAGGAATGAAAGTCCTTCTATCACTGTTATGGATTGCCCTGTATTATTTGTATTTCGGTATTAATTCTGCCTCCTAAGAGGGATTACAGACAAGGACTCAGGTGACTTGTGAATCATCCCCATGAAATAAAGAAGAGAATCACTGGGGCGTAGGAGGGACTTCTGGGTGGACAGGGAGAGAGATGAAACGAAGAGGGAACCAGGGCTTTTTGGACAGAGATAGCGATAGGGCAAGATGTAGCTACTAGTGTCTCTAGCTTTAATGGTGAATCTGCCAGGATTTGCCACCAGAAGATTTAGATTTAATATGGCTTACAAGAGTAGCATTGTAATTGTTGCACCAGAGATTGGGTTACCATTGTTTCTGAACTAAGTTTGTGTTGTGTTTTCGTTCCTGCTGCAGCTCATCGGCTCCAGAGAGAAGATACAGAGGCATGGTTTTGCCTGATGTGCACAAAAGCCGTGGTGGGAGGTATTGAAGCATGGGGCTGGTGTAGAAGACCCGCCAGTGGGACTTAGTGAACTGGGTAGAGAAACTTCAGGAGTTCTGGCTAGATCGTCTGAGGAGATGAGAAACTCCACTCGTGTCCTGTGGCCCACCAGTGTGGTCATAGTTCAGGAACTTGCCATTCTTTACTCAACAAAGCACAGAAGAATGATAAAACTCACAGAGAATGACAGCATACATAGGGCCTGCAAAAGGATTCTGCACAAAGAGCAAAAGCAGATATAAGCTCCACTCACTTACCCAAAGTTATCTCCATTTGATAACAGCTCTGGGTATACAAACCATTCTTAAATCACAAACACACAAAACAGAGAGAGCAGCAGAGAGAGAGAGAGAGAGAAGTCAGCAGAGAGAGAGGAGACTCACACATTCATTCCATCAACCATTTCCACTCCCTTCACTCATTCTAGTTCCCTCCCACTTCTCTTTTTGTCTAGACCCACTCCCTTGCCATCCCATAGGGAAAAAAAAAATCGCAGACCGTACAAGGACATCAACTGAACAAGGGCAAAACAAGATACATAGGACTAGGAACAATCAATCCCTCACATAAAGGATGGATGTGGCAACCCACTAGGAAGAAAAGGGTCGCAAGAACAGGAAAAAGTGTGGAGACACTCCTACTCCCACTGTCAGGAGGCCTCCCAAACCTCCAATCTACCTTAACATACGTGGAGCAGAAATAGCATGGACTGATGCAAGTTCTGTCAGCTCAGTAGTCAACGTGAGGCCAATAGAGCACTTCTTAGTTTATTCAGGGGGGTGTGCTCTCATCACATCCTTTATCCCTCTGAGTCTCACAGTTCCTATTCCATGTTATCTGTGAGGATTTCCAGAAAGGGAACTTCTTACATGGGCTCTCTCTGCCTAATGCCAAACCATTCATAAGAACAGACCCTGCCCAACGGAACATAGCCAACACAAAATCAACTCAATTGCATTTTTACAGACTCCTTTTCACATGCTTTTCTAGTTCTCTGTCTCTGTCTCTCTCTCTCTCCTCTCTCTCTCTCTCATTTCCTTTTCTTCTTTGTAGATCTCTTGCACACACACACACACACACACACACACACACACACACACACACACACCTTTTGCTGTTGTGTTTTCATAGTTGTCTTTGTGAGTATTTAAATCACTGTATGTCTATATATTTATTCTCTTTTTCCATTGCCTCTTTTGTTCCCATTTTCTACATTGTATTCCCTTTATTGCCTCCTATCATATTATATATATATATATATATATATATATATATATATATATATATTTCTTTGTTCATTTATTTGTTTATAGTTTAGATTCCATTTCTGTTCTAATGAGAGAGAGAGAAAGAATACTTGTTGATTTGGGTGGGTGAGGATTTGGAGAAGATCTGGGTGGAAGAAGATTTAGGAGGAAAAATGGTAATCAGAATATATTGCATGGAACATTCTCTGTTTAGTTAAAAAACAGTTTCCTGGTATGGAGAGATGACTCAGTGGTTAAGAGCTATGACTGCTCTTCCAGAGGTCCTGAGTTCAATTCCCAGTAACCATATGGTGGCTCACAACCATCTGTAATGGGACTTGATACTCTCTTCTAATGTGCCTGAAGAGAGTGACAGTGTACTCACATAAAAGAAATAAATATTTTTTTAAAAAGATATTGTTAATAAAAGTTTTCTGAAATTTTCAGTGAATAAAAGAGGTTCAAGAGCCTACCCTATCTACAACTCTATTCAAGCAAGGTTACTACTAGAAATTTACTTTGGGTAAGTTGTTTCTGTTGAACTAATTAACTGAAAGTTTACAATGCTTAGTGTACAAAATTGGTCTTGTTCACAGACAAATGGATCTGTAGAATCAATTCCAGTATTTCAAATGATTTCCTCAAACCTCCTAATATTTCTATCACAGATCTCTGCTTTTGTGACCACAAAGTGCATCTTCAAGATTATCTGAGAATCGGAGGTGATTGACAGGAAAGAGTGCAGAGTGTCATGTGTTATAAATGTAGTCCTTTATCATAAGCATTTCTGATTAAGAATCAGTTTTCTGTGTGATCAGTTTTAGGATTCTAGAAGAAAACTCCCTGTCACAGTCACCACACATGATATAAAGATAAACTATGTGGCTTTTCTCCCCAGATGTTTCCACCGACATCTTCTTTTAACAATAAGTACACATGAGGATGTTTGTTATTCATAGAAAACAGACTCCTTGGAGCCTCACATACTAATTTGCTTGGGCAAGGAGGTCTCATAAAATCACAACTGTCTCTCCATCTGCAAACACCTGTCTTCTGTGCCAAAAGAATAAAATCACACAGATACAATCGAATTCCATGATGCAAGAGACCAAGAGCTGTTAATCAGCAGATTTTTTCTCAAGTCATGCAAGCAAGGAAACCTCTTTCATGTTTCTACATAATATTTTAATAGTCCTACTTTGAAGATCTTTCTTTCTAATTCTAATAAAGTGCTTAGAACGTGACTAATTTGAAACACAAAACAAGAAGCTTATCATCTTTCTTAGTATGTTTCGGTGCCACATCGTTTATTTTCAAAAGTAAGGTAGTACTTT
Source organism: Mastomys natalensis (assembly GCA_021653895.1). Classification (NCBI taxonomy): domain Eukaryota; kingdom Metazoa; phylum Chordata; class Mammalia; order Rodentia; family Muridae; genus Mastomys; species Mastomys natalensis. The sequence continues at coordinate 755,292 of JAJTUV010001281.1, forward strand.
ATTGCTCTACACCTTGGAGCTTATAAAATGCAGTAAAGAATGTAGCAGAATCATTTATAGACATATTTGTATAGAGTTAAAAATGATGAATTAAGTATGCATGCAGTTTCTTCTATTTAACTTGAAAATTACTCCAAATTGCTCTACCTTATGTAATCTCATTTTTTTTTTAAATAATTCTAGATGAATCTATATAAGTAACAGTATATTTGAGGCTGGGAAGACATGTCTCAGCTGCTTCTTTCCCAGAGTACTTGAGTTTACTTCCTATTATCCATGTCTGGTGCCGTAAAATAATCTCTAACTTCAAGTCTAAAAGATCCAAAATGTGTGAGGATAGCTGCAGAGTAAGATACTGAAGTAATTCTAATAGTAATTGATAATATTAAGCAATGCTTTCCAGCACGTAATATAAGAATAAGTGCCTCAGGGATATTGAATCCCTATAATTTTGTGAGATTTTTATCCATAGACAAGACAAAACCAGTGAAAAGTCATCAAATATCTCATCTAGGGTGGAATTTGTCTTCCTAAGAGAGCTGTTTTTCAGGCCTGGATTGTTACATGTCCCCTATGATTGCTGAAGGGTCTGTAAGGGTGGAAACCGCTGGCATGCTGATCAGCAAGCACATCCAGAGACTTGGCAGGGATGAGATGGGTTGATTAACTTCTCTCCTCAAGACTTCCAGAAATAAAGGTCTCTGTACAATGGCCCTGTATCATCTATTTTAATCAATCATACAAAGTATTAAGAGCATGCCTATACCAAATAAATTTTAAATAAAAACAGCTTGATTTGTTAAATCTACATATAAAATATAGAAATCTTGTAAATGTTCTTCCTGAGAAGAAAAAGAAAAAATTTCCAGTCTTCAATTAAATTTATTTTACTATTTAAAGTAAACAATACAGTCATAACTTAATCTAATATATTCATTGGTTTATTAATATTTGTTAGTAATGACTATTCACATTAACATAAAGCTTATTATAAAATATTTCCAATGTTGACTTCTGTTATGGACATAATGAAAAATGAAAGTATTGGCACTTTTTAAATCAACATCTTTTTAATTATTTGTTCACTAAGTACAATCTTTGCTATTTAATAGCTTTATTGTGTTTTACTTTTATGTATTCTGAGTACTGTTTATGTGTGTTCTGTATTTATACTGTTTTTTCTCTTCTTCTACTCCTTCTAATTCCTCCCATGTCTGTCTCATTCTTTCATAAGTGCACAGTCTCCTATTCTTTAATTATAGTTATTGCATATATATTTCACATATATGACAATTATATGAATATAAGTTTATAAATATCACATTCTGAGATCATTTAGTGTTGTTGATATGTGTTCAGTGCTGGTCTCTTCATATTGTCTCACATATATAGTGCTCAGAATACAAAAAAAAAGTAAAATGGTTACATAGAAATTCTGTAGCAAATAATATCATTATTATATTCATGTATATTTATGAATATTTATATGTTTATGAATATATAAGTTTTATATAAAATAATAATGATATTAGTATAACATGTTGCTTTTTAGTCCTACCTATTGTAAAATAAGCATGAAACAATCATTTATATACTAAAAATAACTGAGGAAATTAGTGAAATCTTAGACATACATGTAGAAAATCAAAATTTTACTGAGAATAAGTAAGTTGTAAATGAATAAATAAAAATTAAAAAGTATATGTAAATTTGCACCCTATTCATAGAGATGCTAATTCTTTCTAAATATATTTATAGATTAACAACATGCAAAGAAACATTCTCATTGTCTTTTGTAAAGTGATATCAAAAATTCATTTTCATGTAGAAAGCAAACAGGCAAACAAAAAACCTTTTTTCAAGATGATAAGAAAGATTATATCAAAGCTACAATTGTTAATATGAGAAAGAAAAAGACATAAGCCAATGGAACATAATGCAGTTTCAAAAGATCCCCACATATGAAGAACACTAGATGTCTTACAAATTGTATGAAGTCATGACAAGGGAAATGGATGATCATTTCAAAGTTTTATGCTATATGGTTTAAATGCCAATAGAATTGCTGTCCATTAACAAAACAAGAAAGCTTGGTTCATGTATGTTTGCATAAGATATACATACTTAATTAATATTCTAAAATATATATGATGTCTTTACATGAAAAGTAAAATACCTTCTATTTCAAACATTAAAAATGTTAGTTAGATTAGACAATAATAACAATAACAATACAATGAAGAATTATATCTAAAAATCATATTAAGTATGTGAAATTAAAACAAAACATAGCTTGCAACAATATAATAATAAAGCATATGTTTTAAAAGATTTTATTTTATTTTATGAATAAAAATTATTCCCATAACTGATAATAATAAGTTAAATATGTAAAAAAGTAATCCTATCTTTAATTACATATTTTGAACACAGAATAAAAATGCACAATCTATCATCATTTGTCTCTATAGTGACAGATATGTATGATCCATTCTTATCTAGGAAATTTTATTTCCCACAGATGGAGACCAGAGCATAAAACACCAAAAGTAATCAAAATGCAGATTTGTGGAGCTCAGTCTCCCTTGATACATAAACAAAACCCTCCCACAGCTAAGGTTCAGGTAACATTGTCTAAGAGGAGCCAGTAGGATTGTAAGAAGCATAGGATCAGGAAGTTTGTTCTGAGATTGAATCCTACTAATATGAGAAGTTACACTCATAAAATCTCACTAAGATGCCTTTCCAAGTGTGAGTTCTACAAAGACTACACCACACCAATGGACGAATGGAGAAGAACCCAGGATTCTTCAACTCTACACAGCACTATAGGCAACTGGGGAAAGCTGGGCAGGAGAATGGCCTTTCTCAGTGAACAGCACAACAAATATTTGTTCAGTACCAAAATTTTAGCTCAGAGAACACACATACTATTAACATTATTAGTACTGAACAGGCTATATGTAGAAATATATGTATATAGATATATATAGTTACATGCAATAACAATCAAAGAAAAAAGAGACGATGAATTTGAAGGTGACTGTGGAATGGTATATGGAAAGATTTATGGAGAAGAAATGGAAGGAAGAGATGTTGTAATTATAGTATAGCCCCAAACATGAATAATAACACAAGGAAAAATGTAGTTTTGAGGACAATAACATATGAATTACCATTGCTTTTTATTAATATAATAGTATTTTTATGGTATCTGTTGCTTCTTGAGGCATTAATAATAACGTTTTCCTGCAAACATGTTTTAAATGAGTTTGGGTTTTTTTTTATGCTGAGGAGAGTGAAGGGTTTATTTGGCTAACATATCCTGAGATACATTCTGAAGAAAAAGCTAAGGCAGAAACTCAACCAGGTGTGAACTGGGAGGCAGGTAATGAACAAAAGCCATGGAAGGTGCTTCTTACAGCCTTGATCCTCTTGGCTTGCCCTGTTTTCTTTCTTATACAACCCAGGAAAATCAGCCAATAGATGATTATAATTATTTTCATATAAAACAAGTATCTTATAGTAATTTTATAAACTAGGCTTATTTGTCCTTTGGTTTCCTTAAGATGTTTATGTTATAAAATGATAATACTTCCTAGAAAATATCCTGCTTTAATTTTTATCAAAATCCAGAAATTACATGACACAAATACACAAATAAGATTGAAATACATATATATTAATATATTATTATATATAATATATATATATATAATTTAATTAATTATTAATGATTTTACAGCAATTTTTAGGAATATTCTCTAATACTTGTTGGTGTTATTTTGGAGAAAAAAATTACTCTGTGGACTTAAAAGTATGCCCATATCAATTCAAAATTAATTTCACTGTATATTACTTGTAAAGGTTTCAATGATAATGGAAAATATTACTTCTATTACCCTGATAAGGAACTGGCTATCAGTTAAGCATTCTCAACACCTGTCTGTATTCATTGGCATTGTAGAATACTTTTCTGCATATGCCTCCACTCATAACACAATTTTCATAAATTTGGAATTATGAAGGATATCCCAGTACTGTTAAAAGTATGTGGAGCTCTAAGTCTTTCCCTGAAGACACAAAATAAGATACAGCAACAAAAAGATTGCAGGCAAGCTTTTGAATGCTTAGAAAATTTGAGGGCAAGTTTACTGGCATCCTTATTCACCTGGGTTACACTAGTACAGTTTGAATTACCACTTTAAGCTCCAGGAAACCTCAAGGCTTAAGTTCCCAGGGGAATCATTTAGGGACCCCTGGTCCAGCTAGGCTAACTGATTATGCCTGGTGAAAATCATCAGTGACAAACAGGTCCAGGAGGAGCCAAGGGATTCCAAGACTTTACACAGCCTGCTGTAAACCATATCGCCCTAATACTGCCTAAGAATTCAAGTCAGAAGTTCTGGATTCCAAGTTCAGTGACAGTACTTCTAACCTGATGATACACCTCCATCTCACTCAGCTAACTATTCTAGATAAGAAATTATTCATCTACCTCATTTCTCAGAATATGTTACCTTCTCGGATGACTTTTAACCTTCGATTCTGTATGTTATTTTAATATGAAATATTTACATTTGTGACAGAAAGTACAAATCCTGTGAATCAGTATTTTAACATACTGAAGCATAGACAATTACAAAGCTAGCATAATATTCTTTTGGTTGTTTTTGCCCTGTTTTTTTTTTTTAATATCAATGGCTTGTTTGTACTTAATATGTATTTCAATGTTTTGGGATCTCACAGGATCTTCTTCCTTTTCAATGTGTTTTCAAATAGAGTTGTAACAATTTTAATTACTGATTTTTATTTGTGTCATTCCCATTTGATTCTCTATTCCATTTAAGTGATCAGTTCTGTAGTTGTTACTCATTAATTAATTAATTAATTTTCTTATCATTTCTGGGCATGGCAAAGTAGATCAAATACTGTCTAAGAATTCAAGTCAGAAGTTCTGGATTCCCAGAGCCATAACACTCTAATTATGTAGGCCCTTGATCTGTCTGGTATAAGATTTCCAAAAATGCTTAATGGGAACGAACACTGAATTGACTTCTGATTTTAGGATAACTTTTGTATATAATGAGTAAAATCAAACCTCCCATCCAACAGAAGGAACATATACAAAAACTCAGAAAAATGAGTCTTTGGCCTTATCCAAAAGGAAGAGTAAAGTAATGACCACAAAAGAAATTCAAAGTGAGACATGAACAGTGGTTTCAGACTTTATAATGATAGTCTCTAAAACAGCTCTAGTCAAACCAGTAGTTAATTCTTTGACAGAAATAAGGAGATATTCGGTAGTTAAGTTGGGGTATCAGTATTGAGAAGCAAATGTTTACATATATCTTCAGATGTTCCTGACATTTCTACTTTTTCTCAACTAACAAGGAGTTCTCACAAATAAATTCCTACATAGAACTTAGAAAAATATCTCCATGAACATAGACAGAAGAATCATTTTCAATGGGAACGTTTATAACTCACCAATCAGAAAGAATTAATGAAACTTCTTTGATTGTTACTAGGTCTTCACTATATCTCTAGGTACAGAAAAGGGAATGTTAAGACTTTCTGTTGGGGTTGTGGGATGGGATATTTGAAGAGGCAAAAAAAAAAAAAGCAAGATAAATAAAATTATAGTGATGAGAAGGTAACGTTAAAGAGACAAATGGAAGAGTAAATTAAATTTAATGAACTCCCAGGAAGACAAATTTCGTTCTTCAGGCTTCAGTAACAGAATGTTAGAATAGGAAAAGGTCAAAAGAAGAACCAGTGTCTGTCAAATGTCAGACAATAAAGAGCTTTGAGAACTTATTGAGGTCAACTTTTTAACCTGTAAATTGAATTTTAGTATGTAAAATATATTTTCTTATTTTTAATTAATTTATTCTCTAATATATTATATCCTGACTGCAGTTTCCCCCTCCCTCTAGCCCTGGCCGTTTCTATTTCCCCTCCCAATTCCTTCCTCCCCAACTACTCCTCCTCTGTTTCTTTTTAGAAAAAAATAACAAACAAACAAACAAACAAACAAACAAAAACAGGCCTCCCAGGGATATCAAGCAAGCATGGCATATCAAGTTGCAATGAGATTAAGCATGTCCCCTAATATTAAGACTGCATATGGCAACCCAGTAAGAGGACAGGGTTACAAAAAAAGGCAAAAGTGTTAAAAACAGTCCCCACTCCATCTGTTAGTAGTCCTAGTAAAGCACCAAGGTACACAACTATAACGCAGACACAACTTGCTTAGATTAGTCCTGTGCAGGCTACTTTATTTGTTGGTTCAGGCTCAGTGAGCCACTACAGAAGGAAACTTAATTAGATGTATTGTGGGAAGACCAATCACAATCATCTGGTAACCATGAAATTACATAGAAATCTTTAGAAATCAATAGAAATCTACTAGATTGCAATGTATGTTAAATATTACTCAAATAAATCTAAATAACTATTTTCTTTATCCAGTTTTCTTCGTTTAAACATCCACATGCTTTCCCATTTTGCCTGTTTTAGTGCAACTAATATTAAAGTGCTAATATGTGTTTATGATTCGAGGCTCAATCCTTTAGGTAAATATCCAGGAGAAATATAACTGCCTACTGTAGCTCTATATTTTATATATTTAAGAATATCCATACAGCGTTCATTGACTTCCTGAGTTGCACATAGGTAATGGCTTCAGTATATCCCTATCTCTACCACACTTTGTTTATTATATTTGTTCAACCTGAAAGATGCTAATTCATATTTCATTTTGGCTTTTAGTGGCATTTCCATGCTTATTAGTGAAATACAATGGGATGATATTCATCCCTAAGGTGGAATATATGAGCTGTAGAGATAATTTATCATGCATGAAGACCTAAGTTTGGTCTCCAGCAAACTTTTATAAGCAGGGCATGTTGACAGGTATCTGGAACCTTAGTTCTTGTGATGAGAGACAGAACTTATGGATTGAAGTGAAAAAAGCTTAGCTGAGCTAGCAAGCTTCTTATTCAATGAGGAAAGAAGTCTCTAAAAACAAGGTAAAGAGCAATAAAAAAAGACAGCTGGCATCAACCTCTAGGTCTCATTTATTCTTTGACATGTGATATCACCTGTACCAATGTGAACACACACATAAACACACACACACACACACACACACACACACACACACACATATATATATATATATATATATATATATATATATATACACACACATATACACACATGCAAGAACATCATCTTATAATAAATATGAATTAGGAGGATATGATAACCATATAAGTCACAAAAGGACATATCATATACTTTACTTATGCTTAGATAATTATAAAGCAATCAAAATCATGGAAAAACCTTGCAAGTGGTTTTCAGTGGCAGGTAGAAAAGTAGAATGTTTATAACCTGAAAATTATATAAAATTAATATGTTTTAGAGATCTGATATATATAACACTGTTCCTCTGATTAAAACACTGTTATTATACTTAAAAAAAAAATCTTAGTTATCAGTATAGTCATCATGTTATATGGCTTTTAACAACAAAAATAAATGTGAACACATCCCATAGAAGTGAAAAGACTGAATTTTATCTGCCAAATATTAATATCATCAAAAAATGCAACAAAATGTATAGTTTAAAAACCCAAATACTAGAACTAGAAAAACTGAATAGGGTGAATAAAGAAGCAGTCATAATATTAACAAGTCCATGCCACTTCTAAGCGTGTAGTAAAAGGGTTTTCTAACTGTGTTGAAGTGGAAACAGACAGTATGAGTTCTCATATCTATGATATTAATAAGAAGCATTAGGGGTTGGAGATTGCATGTGCACATGATATGTGGATTGTGGAACTTGTGGATAAGCATGGCAAGCAGAATACTGCAGTGCTGCCCTGGAAATCACAATGGAGTCCTGTTATTGAGATTTTTAATACAAACATGTTTCACTCTTGATCAATAATACTCTTCTAAATATTTAAATAGCATTTTAAATGCAGATAAACACATGTCAAGCAATAAAATTTCAATTAACCCAGTATTATATGAATATTAAGTAAACATATACTTATAAAATATTGGTAATGTCAATCCAATGATTACAGTACAAGAAAAACAGATAAAAGTACATATATCTCTCATTTGGACTGTGTAATCATAAGTTCTTCCAGCACACATTTGCATGAGTCATGCGTAAAGTTTGCTTTTAACAAACTAGTCCCTTTGGGTTTTAAAATAAAAGTAAAATTTATACAAAATAGAACTTAAATTCATTATAAATTGAAGAAATTGGGATTTAAACTTGGTTTCAACTAATTTGCAAATTAAAAGTGTCACTTTCTCCATAAAATAAAAGCAATCACACAGAAAAACATCAATATTTTATCTGCCTCCTAGAGTAAGTAAAGTGGTGAGGAGCTGTCCTCTGCGCCATTAATTAGAGATATAAATATCAACCCTTCCTTGCCTATAGTGATGGTATGCAAGAGATTCTGGGCCAATATAACTCCTGTATGCTGCAATAGAAAACAAAGCCATGAACATAATACTGTTGAGGCAGTTTGATGTGACACCACATCTTAAAATCAGTGTGAATCCATTAAATGACAGAGAAGTCAACGATTGTCTGCAAAACAACCAGCAAGCAAGTAAAACAACTTTGAAATGTCCACCCCATGATTTCTCAAGTACGTAATGAAAATAAACTTATGTGTTTTCATTTCTCTCTCTTTTTTTTTTCTGTACAAACATTAGTCTTTGTTTCTTCTATGGTGTTCACTTACCTTTGCTTGACCTAGCTTTCTCAGATTTTCTTACCCATCAGTCTTCAATGTAATTCAAGCTTCCCATATTATTTTATCTGTACTGTGTTTCTATGTGTATGAGTGCATATCTGTGTATGTATGTTTGTGAGTATGTGTGTATGTGTGAGTATACATATGTGAGTGTGAGTATGTCTGTGCATGCAAACACACACATGTTAATTTATGCCCTTTGTGGGAGACGAGACAGGTCAGAAAGGAGTTTCACATCCTCTGGAGCTGGAGTTTAAGAGGTAGTAAACTATGCAATGTGGATGCTGGGAACTAAATTAAGTCCTCTGGAAGAACAAAATCTCTTCTTAAATACTGAGTCAACTTCTTGCAGCCAATTATACTTGCCTTATGAGGATAATTCCATCTAAATGGAAAGACTTCTGTATATTTGTTACATTAATGGAAACTATGATTAACCAGAGCTTCTTGTATTGATAAAATTGATGTGTTGCTTACCCTCAAGTAAATCAATTGAATATTGTAAAGAGGGTAACAATTTTCCATAATATAAAGTGACCACACTAAAAATTATTAGAGAAAATTTTTATCAGAATAGCTTAAATACAGCATTTCCTGGAAGTTATGGTGCAGAATTGTTTGCCTTAATATTGACAATATTTCCATTGACTTTTGATCAAAATATCAGTTTTTCTCAGCAGATGCCAAGCTGTTTACACAGGTGGACCAAGTATAACCTGGAGAGAGTCATGCTTGCCTTTCTTTATAGGATTCTTTATAGGCGAGTCATGCTTGCCTTTATAGGATTCCTCTGAACATTGTAGATCATTGCACCACCTTTGGGCTGTAGACCAGTGTCCCAAGTTACGTATCAAAAGGCACAATCAACATCCTAATTTTGGAAGCCTGGGTCCTATGAAAACTTACACAAGCAATACAGAACACTGAGACAATGTTCCTTCCCCCCAAATTACCAATTTATAGTAAAGGAACCTAGTGAGAAAATTTATATACAAATCCTGACACAGAATTCGAAAGAACACATACACATATTTAAATAGTTAAAAGAAGAGCAAACATCTGAATAAACTTTAAAAGTTCCAGAATAAATTCCTCTGCTTGTCATCTATGAATACACAAACAAATGGTCATATGAAATAAGAATAATTCAGGATATGAATGTTTAATTCAATAATTGAGAGAAAAAATACTGAGAAAAGAAAAATCTGAAATGAAATGGAAATTAAAAACCAATAAATATAATGTACGAGTGATGGAAGCTTCCCTAATAGAATATACTATTTGGGAGAAAGAATATCAGGATTGAATATGGGGTAAGGTTGAATTGCTCAAATGAAAATAATAAATTAGAGAAATAACATGGGCATAGTAAGATGCCAAAAAAAAAAAAAAAAAAAATCTACCAGTTATGGGCATAAAAGAGAAGATTTCTAGGTCAAAGGTAAAGAATATATTTTCTATAAAATCATAGAAGTTCCTAACTCTATGGGGGACACGCCAATCCAGGTTCAAGAGGCAAACTGAACACCAAATAAAGAGGGTCAAAAATAAAACTTCCCATGACTGAACATAGGTAAAATCCTGAATATATTTTTAGAAAGTATAAAAAGTATGTTGCATGTTGATTATATATGTGAATTTGAGTCGTCCACATTTCTATAGCTAATCCTTCACCCATACATCTGTATAACTAGATATACATTGGTTCACGTTGCTACAGTTGGGTTGAATAGTTTTTATTTTTGTTTATCATTGCTATCCTGTTATTCATAAACTTCTAGGAGGAACCATTCAATACAATTTCACCACATGTGACCAGCAGAACCAATAATGACTTAAGAAGCAGCAGTTGAGTGAGCACCAGGATAGGTTTTCATACACAGAACGGTTACTAATCATGTGTCTAGGCTAATATGGCTTCCTTTCTTCATATGGTATGAAATGGCTTATTCCTGTAGTATCAGCTGCATTGTGTTTGTGACGGTTTGGAAAAATGCAATGAATACACACAATTGGACAGTAAGCATTCTTGAGGGGAACTAATAGAAAGTTATGAGATGAAGACCTGTCTCCATATAATCTTTTATGAGTGTGTTTATGTGGTAATCCACAGCAAAGCCCCAGGATGAGTAAGCAAGATGGTTCATGGAGAATGACTGGGTATAATAGAAAATTTAATGGAGAAGTGCTTCTTTCATCTGTATTACTTTCTCCAAAACATATCATTACAAGAAGTAGATATTAAAATCCTGATATCTTTTCATGTAAAATTACAACTTGATAACATTTCTCTATATTCAAACTTTACTTTCTTTTTAACCAATATTCTATTTTTGACTACCAAAGCCAATTAGCACATGATTGAAATGGATGACAGTGGGTCTTCAAAAGATCTGCTCAAAAAGCATCACAAGATGGTCATCAAAAGTAGCACATAAAAATCTGAGTCATTTTTCAGATCCAAATTACACCCAAAACTTTCTCAACTATAACATTGTTATTTCTTTAAAGTTTCTTAGAATGGTCATGAAGTCATTCAGATTATTTGCTAATTCCCATTAACCAGAAAAAAAAATATTGATTAATATATTTCATAAATCCCATCTAAGATAAATTATTGAAAGTAGCAGTGCAGAAATTCAATGATAGAATGTCAAATTCTTTTGAAAGACATGGTATCTGGGTATATGTATTTTATCATAGGATAGTAATTCAGTTCAAATCAAAGTGGGTTCATTAAAATATATTCTAGCCTCATGTCAGAAATAATTTACTGTGGGGAATACACAGATGAACAAAAATTGAAAAGAACAAGTATAAACTAGTGTGTACCATCTTTGCGTGGCCTCAGCAGTAAGGCAGGCAGAGAGCAATTTAAGAGCAGCAGTTGGCCGTGTGCAGCAGTATTACAACTCAGCTACCAAATGAAATCAGGGAGCTTTTTCCCATGAAATTGGGGCCAAAGGGTATGCTTTGCTTGGTGTGGCTGCTTCATTTCTAGATATATTTACTCATTTGCTTTACATTTGTTGTGTGCTGCAGCCAGAACTTTGCTCAAGTAAATGAGAGATGGGACTTGATGCTCTCCAAGGTCGCTGCTACTTCTCAGACGTCTCCCTTGGGGAATTTGTTATGCCAGCTCAGGTTTCTGGGCTTAGTTAATAATGCCCTAGAAATGGAAAATACAAGTCAGAACCCTGGTTAAATTCACAGTAGAAAAAAAAATTCTAACCCTGTTTGAGCAAATAATTTAGATTGTGTAAAGATAAGGAAACACACAGTTGCTACAAGAAGTCAATGTAGTCATGTTAAAGCTGCCCCTTGTGTTACTCAGTCTAGGAAACAGAACAGGGGGAGGTGAAAATCTGCATGGGACGTCTACTTCTGATCTTAGGATAGCTAAATCAACTATTTTTAGGAAACTAAATTGTCTGATGCAAGTTTCTTTTTTTTTTTATAAAACCCCCAAAATGTTGATTATGTGTGAACAAATAATTTATTTGGCATACATTATTGTCTTCATTAAGTACAAGGAAGTTTTTCAGATGTCTAAATGATCGGGACTAAAGAAAAATTACAAAGATTTAAAAAATATCTTAAGCCATCCTGTTTAGGCTACGTTTTCTCATGGTTTATCCACACCCACACATGTTCAAGTATAAACTTCATAAAACTTCTAAACTTCTTTCATGTTAGAGAAGAAATGGAGTGTAATAAAGCACACATCAAGGCATTCAAAGATCACAGATACCTGACTTCCTACTATCTGTGCCTTTTTTTTTTTTTTTTTTTTTTTTTTTTTTTTGCCTCAGTAAGATGAACCTTTAGTTTTGAGGGTAAGAAATGACCTTCTTAAGAAAATAGACTGCACTTTTTAAAATATAGTTATTAAATTCATTGTTTTTTATCAGTGTGAAAGTGTGGTGAAACATTCAGCAAAAACATTCATAATCGGTATTAGATATTCTTTGAAATAGCAACGATTCTTTCCAAAAAAAGACCAGATTGACTTATTTTATAAATTTTCATGGAATTAATTTTGTTTCACATAATTATTTTTTAAATATGTTGAATACTGTGAATATGGCCTTAAATATACCAGAAATAGGATATGTAGTCACTTAGATACATACCAAGGGTTAGCATATCTGTATTTGTCCGGCGCTCTTCCCTGGCCAGCAGGAATAAGACATTGGACAACCAGGTTTCTTCTCCAGGCGGTTTATTCAGGAGTTTTCAAACAGGCAAGCCCCGTCACCACCGCGGCTCTGGCTGATATATCTGGACCCTGCCAATGACCGACCGCCACGCGGCTGATCTCCATAGGTCTGGACACATGGTCTGCAGATCACACCATCTCAAGCACAGCCCCATGCCCGAACAAGGAGTTGTTTTTCTCAACTCTGGCAAGTATCCCGGCGCCATCTTTAGGGCGCGGTAGCTGCTCACCACATGTATTATGTGGTAGATATAACTTTTGGATAATTGTTCAAATTGATTTCTATAATGGCTTCATCAATTTGTAATAGTCGTGTCTCTTTTTAAAATAACTTTGACAAATTTAATTTCAGGTAAATATCAAGTCTAATACAATTATAGGATTAAACACTACTCCTGAGTAAAATACTTGAATTTGAACACCATGTCTTCAACTTTTCTGATGAAAGGGAAGTATGAAGTTGAGATATTGTAAGTGTGAGGTTAGAATCTAAGTGACTAAACTGTTCTGAAGATCAATTAAGATGATAAATGATAGTAACTCATCAAATGTCATAAGTAAGCATTGTTTCTGCAAGTATAATTAGAATATTAATATGGTCTATGTTTAAGAGACTATTTCATCATCCCTTGCTTTTTGCATTCATTTAGTTGCTTAATATTTTATTTATATTTGATGAGGAATTTTCCTCCATAGGCTGGTTGGTCTTGAAGTTACAGCTAGTGTCCTGCTTCAGCCTCCATAATGGTGAATTATAGAAACTTACCATCATAGCTTAAAGTGATATCTGAATGTGATCTGCTCATAGTTTTGGACATTACAATAATTTCTATTTTAAAATATTCTGACATATTTAAATCAATAAATTCATACTATGACAATGATTTCTGAGAAATAATACTTTTTAAAATATTTATTGATGTACTGATAATATAAAATACAAATATTTAAAGTAAAACATCTTAGTACTTAAAAGAAAATGTATAAATAGAGGATTGAGGACTTAAAGGTAGATATTATCAGTGTTTCTACAGTATCAGTATTTTTATTGACAACACAACAGTGGGGTTTTTTTTTGCCAAATTTACATTGTTTTCTTAAAAGATATGCCAAATATTTTTGTTTTATTTTTAGTTATTGACTTAAATTTAAAGTTACTAAGAAAGATTTATATTGTATATGTCTGGAGATATCCTCTGCATTTCATGTTAGTGTTTGTGGTATATTTAAAAACATGTCCTTGACTTAACCAAGTTTCCTCACTTAACTTTCAGAAACTTCAGTTAATTTTTAAAAACTCCAATTATATTAAGTCAAAGTATCTGCCAACACTTCATATTCATGAAAACACTGAGCCATATTATAGAAATAAACTGCTCCCTCTCCCTCTTCCTTTAGCCAAGATTTATTCGATATGCTCAGTAGACACATCACACCCACACAATATGTTCTGCATAATTGAAGCACTGAACAAAAGCAACTCCACCTATTGGTGCCAACACATTTAGTCATGTGCTGTTCTCTGTGCTGCTGTTAAAGTACCGTGTTCAGCTAAGTATACGTCTGCTAAAATCTTAACCATTGGTACATTAGAGCAGCTCCTTCCTCTGCCCCATGTGGGAGTAGTTATATAATTTTATTTCGTCAGCATTTCCATCGCTACACCAAATGCAATGCTTTGTATTTCATCCCTTCTGAACTTAGTGTCAGTTTACCTTAGAAGACATTACCTCTTCCTTTCTATTTTCTTTCATAGAGACCTTCCTGAAATATTTTCCCCCATGATTATTGCCTCTATATTTCCATTACTGTATCTTAGTTCATTTTCCTGTTTTTGTGATAAAACTAACCTTGAGAAAAGAAACTCGAGGCAGAAAGATTTCATTTCAACTTTAAATTCCAGGGAAAACAAACAAAGAAACAAAAACCAAAAATGATATAACAGTAGAGAGAATGGGTCTAGTGGCAAGAACAGAAAGCTAGCAAATCATGTTATGCTCATTCTCAGAAACAATGACAGAGCAGAAAGCAAGGCCAGGCTTTGAAGTTCACAGTGGGCACCCAGTAAATCACTGGTAACTCACCTAATAACACCAGGTTCCACAGAGGGCTCACCTACAAAGTTTCTGCAATCTTACCCTAGATTTGAAGCAAGCTTTTGGTAGACATTTCACATTTAACCAACATGATGATCTCTATGGGATCTATTCAGAAAAGATTTTGACCCCAACTATGTAGAAAAAATAGCACATAACAGGCTCATCCTGTTAATCCAAAGGGCACTCTTTTGTCTCTGATTCACATACTATGTGATGTAATAGCTACTTATTCTGTGGTGGCTTTGAAACCAGTTAACTCGTCAAAGATAACTATGTATTCTGTATGTAAATAAGTGTCCAAGACATACTTTAAAATATGATCCCTATAGATACAAGCCAAAAAATGAAAAATCAATATTTAAGAAATAGAAAGGGAATTTTTGGAAGCAAGATCCAAGACGAATTTAATTTAAGAAGGAAAGATGATGAGAATCAAAGGAATTTTTCAAATTAGAGACGTAGGAAGAAAATCCCCAGTGTGTGCTTTTCTGTGAATCAAAGGGAATTTCCAATGAAAGAAAGAGATTTTATTAAAATTGATTCAGAATAATATTGACATTTAACGATAAGGTATATCTACATGAAGTAACTAAGAGGCAAGGAGCAAAGTAGGAAAAAAAGAATCAGAGAAATATTAGTGAGAATTATTGCCATGAGTGAAAATGGAATGGACAGAAATCCAGGATTACAAGGATATTCAAAGATGTTTTCTACTTGTTTCTTATTAAAGTATATATCACTTAGTTTCATATATAGAGATAAAATTGTCAATTAAAAAATGTTAAGAACTTACTAGATAGCCTAACTATATGATGGGACTGGAATCTGAGAAACACAAAGGAGATATAGATTTTGAATCTTTTTGGTAGAAAAAAAAAAAAAAACTGGCTTGTGCATGATAAAAAAGGAAAAAAGAAACAACAACTGGGAAAGAACAGTTAACAAATGTTGCTGATAATGAGAAATGGTCTCACAATTAGAGGCATTGGTTAATTTGAATTATAATAAAATCAAAAGTAATGTGATCAAACTTGTTGTAAATTAAACTACTACTGTAAAGTAATAACTTGATGACTAATACATTTATAGATGTATATATATATATATATATGTATGTATAAATATATATAAATATATATTTATATATATATATATATATATATATATATATATATATATATATTTTGGTTTTTCGAGACAGGGTTTCTCTGTGTAGCCCTGGCTGTCCTGGAGCTCACTCTGTAGACCAGGCTGTCCTCGAACTCAGAAATCTGCCTGCCTCTGCCTCCCAAGTGCTGGGATTAAAGGCGTGCGCCACCACCGCCCGGCTTGATGTATATATTTCTTTACTTCTTTTGTTTATAGACTCAGTATTATTGGATATATACATAAATATTTTGGTGGATATATGCTCTAGTGTGGTTACTTCTGATAAAATGTTTTCAATCTCAATATCGTTATTGAAATGTAATTAAAATGGTATAAAAATATAAAGGAGGAGGGGGATGGGATGGGGGTTCTAGGGAGAGGAAATAGGGAAAGAGAATGACATCTGTAATGTAAATAAATAAAATATCCAATTAAGAAATTAAAAAAGAGAAAGTTTTATGAGCATAAGAAAACTCCAAGAAGAAAATATCAAGAAAGAAAGAAAGAAAGAAAGAAAGAAAGAAAGAAAGAAAGAAAGAAGAAGAAAGAAAGCTTTTTTGTTGTTGTTTTTGTTTTGTTTGGTTGGTTGTTTACATTGTATGTTCTGTTTATTTTGTAAAGAAACTCATATTAAATTAGATATGCTACATAAAGCCTAATTATTTCATAGTATACATTGGAAATAAAAATATATTAAAGAAAATGAAATATCTTGAAGTCTGATGAAAGTGTGTGTTAGAGATTTTTAATAATCCTTTTAAAACCTTTGAAATCAGCACAATGTTCTGGTGTCATTTGTTAATAGGAATAAGTAGACTTTTTTTTTCTCTTTTGTATTTTTTAAGTGATTTCTCTTTTATTATTACCACTAAGACTTCAAATTTTAGGTTTTAAATATAGGAGTGCATTCCTTTCTTCTGATTTCTAAGAAAAGGGTTTGATTGTTTTTTACCATTTAGTAGATTATAGGCTATTTATATCAATCTGAAGATCATATCCATAAACTGTACAAAATATAATAGTGGTGCCTCCATCAGTAAGGTCCCCAGACTGGATCTAGCTTGCTTATTATAGTGCCAGTGAAATCACAAAATGAGTAAGTCATTTTTCTATCTTCAACTTCCAATTTGCTTTTGTTTTTGTCAAAATCACTCAATTTTCCTGAGTCTTGAGATACATAAAAATTACAGGCACTCATTCTTGTGAGGAGAGAAGCCAGACCCTTTGGATCAAACATATACAGCCTAATCAGACACAGCCTGTCCTGATAGCTCCAGTGGATCTCTCTCTCCTCATCCATAACAATAGAGTTTGCAGAGGTATTAGCTGGCTTGCTGCTGGATCTATTTCTCACTCTCCTACTAACCAGTGTTTGTAAAAGAGAGATATTTGCCTTATTCAATTTATGCACGTTGACAGAATGAATCTTATGTAGCTTCTTTCTTCCCTCATAGTCTACGTAGGAAAAAGAAAAATGAGTGATTCAGAGACAAGTCGATACCAGGATACTGGGACAGTTTCTTAACAGAGATCAGGGCTTACCTGTCCTCAGTAGAATGGCATTCTGTTACATGCTCTATGATAAGTGTCACTTTCAACTGGACAATATTATAGAACATACAATTATATGATTTTTAAAATATTCACAGAAAAAGAACAGAATATTATCACATTTAACATCTGAAATCTCTAGGCTTGGATGATTGGGCTAATATGTATGTCACTGATTCCAGTTACTGTAAAGTACAACTTTTTTACAAGGGCTTTTTTATTTTAAACTTAACTTGTAGTTTTACATTGTCCTTTTAAATTGTAAGATATGCTTTTAATGATCCTCTGTGATAAATTGCATGGTAAAATTTTGTTATTCTATTGCATTCTAGAAATGGCAACAGAATAGTAGAATAATTTAAAACATTATTTTTATGAAAATATTTGTTATCAACCACGTGATACTCACCTTTACTTCCTTAGTATACCATATTATTTGTTTTCTGCAATTGAAGGAAACCTACGTCTTTAAAACATTTTCAATTTTGAAGATTAATTTTGTATGACTTTTGTAAAAACCCAGCACAAGTTAGAAATCACAAACATTAGGCTTTCTGGTGTAATAGTTACCATGTATACTGTCATTTTCAGTGATGTCTATAATCATTTCAGCATGTGAAGTAACACATAAGTCGTTTTTGGAGAATAATAGCATTGTCAGGCAGTATTCCAATATGCATATGGTGAGACTGAACATCAGCAGTATATTGTAACACATCACAATATTCTCATTTCTTTGGTTCTGTGAAGCACCGTGTCTGCTGCTTTCATTTGTTTGTCCTTGTCTTGCTGCTACTACTGCTCATGAGGAAAAGTTTCCAACCCAGTTGCTTTTCTATTTAAAAGCTTCTTTGTTGTGGATTATAGTAAATGATTTAGCTAGTTGGCTCTATGCTTCGTAGAGCATCCCCAGGCTTATTTTCACAGCTAAGCAAGATTTTGCTAGATGGTCTTTGAATTCAAAGGTTGCTTTTGGCAACTCCAGGAAGAATAGTGCTGATTATTTAGAAAACTGCAGCTTTATAAATGGCCGATCTCTGGTGGCAGGAAATTAATGGTTGATGAGTGGTAAATAGGACCATTTCATTTTATTTGCAACCTGTGCTCATTCTGAAGAAATGGTTACAACCTAGTAAAAGAAAACAAATGATACTCTGTAAGAAAATGGAAAATGTACTGCAGAATTGGAAAAAATATAAAATCAGTACTTTTTTTTTGGTTATTGTTTTTGGTTCTCTGCTTGTAGTGTTTTCTCCGTTTATAGTGATTTTGAGAGTTGCTTCCTAGGTAACCCTTAGTGGACAGGGACATACAAATACAGATGTGTAGTCCTTAAAGTATTAAATCTGAGGATTTGTTGTTACTTCAATACATTGACAGAGCTACCGGACAGAAATAGTAAAATTCAATGAGTTGCATTTCTCCCAGTGACATTCCTATCCTGAAAAATCAGAATAATTTTGAAAATTAAATGAATGTCCATCCAAGTGGTGAATCTGTAATGAACTATAGCTGGGGATTAAGTCACTGTTTCGTTAGTGCTTGTGTTTACTTTTGTCTAAAAGGTCCCAAGAAATTCATTCCTAGAAGTGTTTAAGAATTTTCTACCATTTCTACCAATTTCTACCAATTCTTCAGGAATTTCTAAATTTAATGCCTGGCTACTTCGTGTGTGTGTGTGTGTGTGTGGTTTTGTGTGTGTGTGTGTGTGTGTGTTGTCATTACCACATTTCCTTTCTGATAGAAAACTATTCTGTGATTTGTTGATATGAATGCAGACTATGGGATAACAATCTTAAGTACTATACAATATTTTGATAATAAATCAACATTATCTTTATCAGAGTTTTTTCAAATCGATGTACAACATTACTTTAATATAGTGCTGTAGCTTTCTGCATTGGTCAACATGAAAAGGACAACCCTTTTATTGTCTGAATGAATGTTATAAAGTTTGTGGGTTGTGTAGTAATGGATTTAGACATTGCAATTAGTTATAAGGTTTGTGAAAATTTATTACCTTAAGTCTTTACAAGCTGAATAAATAGTTCTTTGTTCAATCATAAAAGAACTCCATAGAATGAATTATCCAAGAAAAGCTCAAGAATTAAATATAAGACATTAACATTGCAACTCTATTAGCCAGAAGGTAACAAGATAATGTTTTTGAATGAGAGGAATATTTATCTGAAAAAACTGATTCCTGAGTATATAAGAAATATTACCCAGCCTCTATCCTTGCCTAGTGCATTGGTTAGGTAAGATAACAAAGGTACTTGTTATCATTTTGAACCAATATTGTCTTATTTTATTCTCCAATATAAATGTGACTAAGCTAAAGTTAAGATAAGAGAGGTTTGTATGGATATAGTTCAATAGCCCATGATTAACCTGACAAATACAAGTATAGCCAAGCAGGTGAGACAAACTCTTGCTTTTTGTTTTATAACTAAATAAAAAAAAATATTTACTGAGTATTCTTAGCACTCCACATGGGCAACATTTATATGCTTAATTGTTACAGATATCTGAAGTGATGATGAAATTATGACTCAGAAGAATGACATATTTATTTTACTTTTTATTTG
Source organism: Mastomys natalensis (assembly GCA_021653895.1). Classification (NCBI taxonomy): domain Eukaryota; kingdom Metazoa; phylum Chordata; class Mammalia; order Rodentia; family Muridae; genus Mastomys; species Mastomys natalensis. Next base: position 775,690 of record JAJTUV010001281.1, read on the forward strand.
CTCATTTGTAGATTGACAGAGCCTTCCTATGTAATTCATAATAAACCTAGCCCACCCCATAGTTACAAGCCAGACACTCTCCAACCAAAATTGGCCATCACAGAAGCCAGCACACCACGCTTATCTACAAACTTCTGTAAGTACTGCTATTACTAGATAATTTACTTTGTGAAAGTAAATAAATATTACCATTGCATATAAGTCAAGCAATTTATTCCCGTTAATTCATTATCAATATCAATTATACTACAGATACGATAGCTATAAAAATTAATCTATCTGTGGTTATGGATATATATAATCATATATATATATATATATATATATATATATATATATGATATCATATATATAATATATCAGTTACTTCAAAATTGAGTATTGAGACTTGAAGGATAATAAATTAAACAGAAATTTTCTATTAAAAAGCTCTAACTGTATACTACTTTTCTTCTGATCTAACATTCATCTTATATGGTGAGTCTTTTTATTTTTAATTTAGTTAATCAATAGATTTTTTTTCTGAGTAGGTTTAAGGATAAATTGTGGTATTACAATGAAGGATCTGACAATGAGTGAATCCGTCAATGAGATCAAACTGAAAGGATTGTTAGGAGCGGTACCTGGCTGGAGGAAGTTGTCACTGAGGTGTGCACCTTTGAAAGCACATGGTCCCCTGGAATGTTCTTATGCCCCCTCTTACTGCAGTCTCTATGAAGTGAGCTGTTTTACTTTCCATCACCTTCCTCCCATGCTGCTCTTTCTTTTTCAAGTCAAAGAAAAATCAATCCAAACAACTAAAATTGTGAGCATTTCCCATGCTTTTCCTCAGGTTTTAGTCACACCGATGAAGAATCAACTTAGTTCACGTGCCTCTTTCTTTTGAAACAACCTAAATTTTTTCAGTTATTGTGACTAAAGCTAATATAAACTTTCCATGATTATTACTTATGAAAAATGTTTTCAAACCATTGGATTCTTTACATTAAAGTGGAAATGCTTGATCATTTAGGTATTCTATTTCTATATTTTAAGTAGCTATAGACTGTTTTTCTGAAGAACTGTAGGTTTCACATTCCAGACCATGATAAGTGACAGATATTTGCAACACTAATTTTATTTTCCTTTCTTCATAATTTATTGTCAATATCATTTTAGACTGTAAGTGGTGTCTTGTTGTAGATTTGCTTCCTTTAATGAGTCATGATTCTGAACATTCTGGAAAGCTTTATCCGTATGCCTTTGGATTAATGAATGCCTTGTATTCTTTATTTCTCTTTTTCTTTCTCTCTCTTTTTAACTCATTTTATACGTGGACTTAGAAATATTTTCACCCATTCAACAGGCTGTATTTACACTATCTGATGTACTATTTGAATAACAAAAGATTTTAATTTAGATAATGCCAGATTCTAACAATATTCTGCTATGAGTTATTGAACATAGGTCTTTTGAGCTAGTTTGAATTAGCTTTAAAGTGGTATGAAGTAGAAGAGGAGTGTATTACTTTTCTATGACTACTTGCTATCTGACTACTTTTTGTTGAAAACACCTTTTCCTAATAGTTGTGTTGGCATCATTTAGGGAAAGTTGGTTTTCCATAACAGTATTGATTATTACACTTTCATTGGTACTGGAGTAACAAATATATTACCCAAATTATAATAAAACAATTTCATGATTATACTTTTTGCAAAGGTTTTGTAATTATGAAGTATACTGGCTCCTCCAACTTTGTTGATTTTCAGAATTAAAAAATAAAAATATTTTCTGTTATGTAACCTGACAGGGAAAAGCTCAGGAGGCCTCAACCCTCAGCGATGAACTACATGTAGCTAAGGAGTAATGAAAGTTGGAAGAATAGTTTTCTGCAGGGAAGAACATGACAATTGTTGCTCAGGACCAGATATTGAATCCTGAAAGCACACAGAAATGTGACAGTATACAGTCTAAGAAGGTTATATTAAGAATACGTATGTATACAGGGATTAGCAATGTATTTAGGGGGAGTATATGGGACTGTTTGGAGAATATAAAGGAAATGAGGAAATAATGCAATTATCATCTTAAAAATTTTTAAGGTGGCTTAAAAGGATTTATTTTTATTTATGTGTATGCATGGAGTCTCTGTGAGAATACCATATGTGTGCAGGTGTTTGCAGATGTTGTGATCACACAACACATGGCTGCTGTCACAATAAGCAATCTTGCCAACCTTGCTAATTTGAATTAGCATGTAGATTTTAGGATTAATGTGCCAGTTTCAGCAATCTATTTATTTTGATAAGAATAACATTAATCTGCAGACTAATTTTAGAAGTACTGCTTACTTAAGAGAACTGTCTTTTGAAAATCTACGATATTAGCCTTTGGAAGTTTTTAAAGAGCTAATTTGGGAGACTAACAGTTTTAACTAAGCCAGACATCTGAGAACTCCCAGAGACTAAGCCTCCAACCAAAGAGCACACATGGACTGGTCCCTGGACCATGGCACATATGTAGCAGAGGACTGCCTTGTCTGGCCTCAGTGGAAGAGGATGTGCCTAATCTTGTAGAAACTTGATGCCCCAAGATGCCTGGAGAAGGAGCACTCTCTAAGAGGCAAATGAGAGGGAGTGGGATGAGGAACTCTGGGAGGGATGACCTGGGCGGGGGAGACAACATTTGTATGTAAATAAATAAATTAATTAATTTAAAAAAATAGAGAGACAATTTGGTCACTTACCTTTGTTACATTCTCTGACGTGTATTCTATTTTTCTTAATTTTTATTGTTTTCTTTTTATTTATTCAGCTTTTAGACTATGCTATAATAGGGGTTTGTTAGAAAATCTTTTGTCTTTTAAAATAGGATCTGATTATTACTGTTTGATTGGGCAATATGTTCTTGTATTTATGTTCACTATGGCTCATGCCTCACATTTAGTTGGAAACTATAATCATGTTGATGGCAGCAATGATGTTAGCCTGCCTTTTTCCCTAGTAATGAACATACATATTCAGGAGCCTTTAATGAGAAAAAGTAATCCTTTGAGGAACTCTATTTTATTTGAGCTAACTTTTTGTCTCTATGTTCGATGTTTTATTTGAAGGGATAAAGATGTCCCTGAGACTTGGTTCCTACAACTTTGACATTATAAACACATTCTCTACTAAAGTGCTGCATGACAGGATTATATCTATGGTTTCAACTCATTGGCTAAGGCTCAGTCATCGTCACGTAGCGATATCTTTCATTTTAATAATCAGAAAATGTTATCCACCTATTTGAAGTGGATCATAGAATGCATGTTTAATGAAAGTAACATACATTGATTTTGCATCAAAACTGAATCTTTTGTCATCTTTCAGTCAAAGCTTATAGCAAATGAACTGTAATTTTGCCAACTTCAAGCTTCTAATCGGAAATGATCGTTTCAGCTATCAAAGCATTGTTTTAAGCAGATAAATCTCAATAGATACTCAGAATTAGAGAATCATCCTTTCTTTTTCTTGTTTATTTATCCAAAACTCTAAACAGCTCAGCTCAGTCAACTAGCATATCCATCACCCTTGATATCTGATAAAAATTCAGGATATTTCCAGTGAGTGAAAACAAAGCTGATATGTTTAAAAGCATTACTTGTAGAGCTAGTGATTATATATTTGGTTTGTTTCTAATAATGTGATCATATTTTTACCCTGATGAGTATATATGGGTACTTAGGGGACTAAAACAAAGTATTTCATATTAATGAGAAACTGTCAAACTATATTCTTCTTGGTTCTTAATCAGCAGTTTTAAAGACTAAATATCACAGAGATGAGAGCTCATTAAATTTATAAATGCCTCTGGATGTTAGGACAATTTTGCAAAAGACAATTAAGTCTTTACAATTTACAAAATGTTCATTGTTATCCTATACCAAATACAAAGAACGTAACATTTTGGACCTTTTGACCATTTTCTTCAAGATAACGATGTATGTGTTTCTAGTGGAAACCCTGACTGGGAGGCATGCTGATCGTCTCAGGGACTTAGTCATTTAACTTATTGCTGGGAAGCTCTTGGTGTCAGTTACAATCCATCAGTTCCAGTGTTTATTGGAATGCGCCTGTTGACAAATTAGGAATGTGTAGATAGTGACAATTATTTTCACTTAACTCGTTTTGGTACTTGAGCCTATGCTGGCAATCATTTCTCACAGAGTATTACTTTTATTTTAAGTTTTGTTCCTTTTCTGTTTATATTCCAAGGCCATAAGAGCTGAACTTTATTCTCTGCTTCTTTATTTATTTATTTTTTTTGGTAACAAGAAATGTGATAATAGGAACATTACAAAAATATTTAAGGTTTTCTATATATGGGTCTATCCTATGCATAAAAAAGTTTATGGGCAAAACAAAACAACTCCCTGCCCCAAATTTCTACTTTTATTCCTAAAATTAACCTGTACATCTTAATGAAGAGATATATTTAACCCTATTTTTTGAGCATTAAAAATGCTTAAATGTTACTATATTTCAACCTTCATTTAGAAGATAATATGTTTGCCTTTAATTTTAAAAGATAATATTTACTGTGTGATGGCAACCCTAAAACTCTGACCCATAATTGTTCCTGTTTGAAAGAATTGCAGGGATGAAAATGGAGAGTAGCCTGAGGAAAAGAAGGTCCAGAGACAGGCTCAAAGTGGGATCCAGCTCAAGGGGAGGCCCCAAGGCCTGACACTATTACTGAGGCTATGGAGCGCTCACAGAAATGGACCTATCATGACAGCCCTGCGAAAGACCCAACAAACAGCTGAGTCAGATGCAGATATTTATACCCAACCAATGGACGGAAGCTGTTGACCCTGTGGTTGAATTAGGGAAAAGCTGGAAGAAGCTGAGGAGGAGGGTGACGCTGTAGGAGGACCAGCAGTCTCAATTAACCTGGACCCCTGAGATCTTTCACACACTGGACCACCAACCAGGCAGCATACAGCAGCTGCCAACACATACACAGCAGAGGACAGCCAGGTCTGGGTTCAGTCAGAGAAGATGCACTTAAGCCTCAAGAGTCTAGATGCCCAGGGAGTTTAGAGGTCTGGCTGGGTAAGGGGGGAAGGGTGGGAACATCCTCATGGAGACAGGGAGGAGGGGAGGAGGTATGGTATTTGGAACAGTAGGAGGGTGGACCAGAAGAAAAACAAAATCTGGAGTGTAAAAAGAAAAAAAAAGCTGAAAAGAAAAAGATGATGTTTAATGCTGAAAAAAAAAATAGCTCAATAGATAAATTGCTTATTCTGAAAGCATGGGCTTTAAGTTCAGATACCCAGAGCTAGGTAGGCATGGTAGTCCATCTGTAATCCCCGGATACCAAAGGTAGATTGGAAGGGGGTTCCTGTTACCAGACAGTTAGAATGACTAACTAAAATCTTTGAGACTGAGTAAACTAATAAGAATCAAAGCCGTTTTCCAGCAACCTCAAGCCTCCACTCACATGCTCACATGCACAGACAAATGTATGCCCACCATCTACATGTAAATACGTAAAAAAATAAAAGGAAGAGAAATAAAATGCTTATGTAGTTTAGTTGCTAAATTTAATTCATAATGATTTCACATTTCATAATAATATTCTTAAAAATAATATTAAGAATAATATCCTTAAGAATATGTTGGCTTTTAATTATTTCATTATAACACATAGATATATAGTACCGTGGATACTTGTGCTTACACAAAGCAATAGAATTCATCTTGAACTTTTAAAAGCTTAAGCTTACTGCTAATACGAGGTCATAAACCACTAATTTTTGAAGCACTTAACACTTTGTCTAATTGAATCACTAGTAGAATTCATATTTTTATTTGTTAAAATATAGCGAATTAATGAGATGCTCCTACAAGAAATAACACCTATACATTTTAATAAGAAAATTTAACACACTGATTCTCTAGGCAGTTGTAAAATATAACTCGTAGATAATTTGTACTGTTCTAATAGTCTATGCTATAGTCTATGTATCCATTTTATCATAACCCATATTTACTCAATTTTCCCAGTATTATGGAACAGATTTTATTATTTAGATAATTTTCTTTAACTTATCCTTTCCTATTATTTATTTCAAGGTATTTAAAATACTATAACAGTTTATAACAGCACAATCAACTTTTAATTAATTTGTAACAATGTAGTGTGTGTGTGTGTGTGTGTGTGATAAATTTTGGTCATTTTCACCACAATCCCCTTGCCCTCCTTTATCCACTTTTCTTCTCCCCCCCTGAATCTTCCCTCTTTCTCAACAAGAGTTTTGTGTGTCTTATTTGTGTGACCTACTGAATTAAACACCTTTTAAACACATGTGGTTAATTAGTTCAACATTACTGAAGTACGATGATGACACATTTTTAAAGGACAGTAAGAATTAGGCTAAGTCAGTCTACAATTACAACAGCACCCAACATTGGAGGTCCTAATAAATGCTTCTCAAATAATTAACTGCGTATTTTCCATGTCACAATTTAAAGACGTGGTTTTGTCATTTGTCAGTATGAAGTTATTCCAATGGCACTGTTACTGACAGAGGATGACAGGAAATGACAAAGCATCTGCTTCTAGGCTGTCAGTCACCAGCTTGAATAGAATATTCTGGAACTGAATGCTGAGGAGCATCTTTTGGCAGTCACTTGTTGGTTTTGTTTTGCTTGCCATTTGTAATATAATAGAAACTCACCTGGTATGGTTAGACATTGGTTTTGTGAAGCAATATGCTTGTGACTGTGTTCATGGTTTTATGACCAGCTCTCGTCTTGATGGAATAAACTAAGTATTAATTTATTTGTTAAAACACTTTGACTATTTTGTGCCTAAGGTAGAAAGGCCTAGATTTGTTCAAGTTAACAAGCTTTCATGTTAATGAAAGCTTTCATGTCCAGCTTAATATCTAAACTTACAGATATTAAGTTTAGAAAACTTAGAAATTTGAAAATATTTTGAATATGAAAATGATTTTGAAAATGAAGTCTACTACTTAAAGATAAGAAGAACATATTTAAGATTCGGTACATAAAACAACTCTTCGGAGTCATACATGTTTGTGAAATGGAGTTTATCTGGATCACAAGTCAAATCTGACTTGTCAGCCTCAGAAAAGAGGCAAGAGCTTTGGAGGTTCTTAGGATCAACTAAGTCACTTTGGTGAACACTTGTTAAATTCTCCTACGTTCTCACAGCATTATGGAGAAATGAGGCTTCTTTTCAAACCCAGGAATGTTATTTGATTAGGATATATTTGAATTCCAGTTTTCTCATTATGATTTCTGTGGCTTAGAGTAATTTCTTTCAAGGGCCTTAATTTGTTTTCTACTGGTTTAATTGGTACTAAGTTGAGAAAATGTGGCTAGATAGATAAACAGGTATATAGGTAGCTACATCAGGTAGGTGATAAGTAATTGATAATAGAGGATTGGTAGATAGATACAAGTTCATAGGAAAAATGGTTTTTGTGATTATAGATTTTATCTTCCACAACACAGCTTTTGAGGTCAGGAAACCAAGAGTGGACCTTAGAATTCTGACAAGGGAAGATACCTGTTCAACTCTCAATGGAAACTAGGCAGCTAGAACCTGAAGGTCTGTTGATATATGCGCTGGCGTTCCAAGACTGAAGGGCAAGAAAAGGAGGGTGAATCCCAGTGCCAGGAGACAGATAGGACATTCTTTCTGTTTCTTATGTTCTATCATTTCCTCTGTCCCACTGATTGGTTCTTACTCAGATGTATCCTCCAACCAGAGTTTACTGACTTCCACGCCAGACACACTCAGAATTGTTTCCTAGGAATTCATTAATTAAGAAAAGAGATTCTACAAATAACTATCACAGAAGGTAAATGAGGTTAATGAGTATCTAATATGCAGGTTTATTAAGAAGACATTAAAATGATATTAAATGGACTTTATATATGAATTATTATTACTACTATTTTCTGAAATAAACAGATTACAGAATCTCTTTGGATAAAAATCTCAATGTGGAACATATAATCTTTACAAAGCAAATTAACTCTTGCTTTTTATTATTAATTTTTATATTATTATTTTAATTAAGATTTCCTATTATCACAAATATATTAAGAGAGAGTGTAATGATTACCTTTTCCTTAAAATATAACTCAATGTGAATAGAACATACAGCAAATTACATGTACATATCATATATCATATACATATTTTAAAGGACGTATAAGCAAGCTGGTTCTACCTGTGTGGAAGTCCAATAGCAAGGTTGCTTGGGTAGAAGAGTGGAGTCCCAGGCCAGCCTAGGATACTTGGAGAAAGACTGTCTAAAAAACGAAAATGAGAAATGGAAAGAAGAAACAAAATTACTAGGCAATATATATTTGTGAGAATCTGTTGCTTCAGCAGTTATATTAGTTGAGTAATTCTGGATATTTACCAGAATGAGCTCTTGTTTAATAAACAGCAGTTGAGATGATTTTCTCTGTAGACTCATGCTTACTGTTGAGATGGAAAGTCTAAATCTTTTAGAAAATTATTGAATTAACTATATTTTTGATCAGTCATTAATGATTAATAAAAAGACATTATGCTTATGGGTTCTCTGCATTAACTCTTTACAGAAAATTGAAATAAAAAATCATTTGAAATGAAAGGTAGTACATAGTCTAGTGGTTTCTTATTCTTTATTAGGATTCAAGAATAAAGACAAGATAATGAAATACAGAAGCAAAATCAAATATCCAAATTCTTGAGTTAAAATAATGAATAATCTTGGATATTTAAATTGAATATCTTACCTTGAATAGAAATATTTATAAAACTACATTGTTTATTATACACATATTTCAATGATCAAGACAAAACACTATTTTAAACATTTGTTTATATCTTTCATGCAAAACTTGAAATAATCTTTAAACAACTATTTCATTTTTCTATTATTATTAATTTTATTAAATCTGTTTTTACAGTCCAGTTGTTATCCTATCCCAGTCTGCCCTTTGACTGTTCCTCATCCCATTCCACGTCTCCCATCTGCAAAAGGATGTCCCCATGCTCCCACCCTCATCCTACCAAACCTCCCCACTCCCTGGGGCTTCAAGACTCTCCAGGGTTAGCTGCATCTTCTCTCACTGAGGCCAGACCAGGCAGTCTTCTGCTGTACATATTTCATTTTTATTTCTCATTGTGTCCTTTTTCTTAAGGCAGATTTGATGAAAATTGTTACTTATTAGTCACAGGTAATTTTCAATTTACTGTTAGCAAGGCAGGTTCTTAAATAAAGAGGCGTGTGGATTCAGGTAGAATAATATGATTATAATGGAGTTCAAAATTTAAAAAGTAAAGTTTTCAATCAATTTGTATTGTGCTCCTTAAATATAAAGTTTGAAAAAATTTTCTCTGATTTTCTTTCTTAGAACTCTATGTTTAACAAAAATAAAATAAATTCTTTCTTAGTAATATCAAGTTAAGTATCTTTTCACAGCCATTTTAATAAAAATTTTAGAGCTACATATAAGTGTAGCTCATATTTCTTATGATAAGATAATTAAGAAAAGATAAAAGCTTCATTTGGGTTGGATTATAATTAATCAATAATATCAGAATCTTGACAAAAAATTAATATAAGATCCACAGCACAGAACTTTAAAAAGTTAACATTTTATATGCTATAAACAAAACAGAGATACAGACCTAGAAGTATTTTTTTCTTTTAAAGAATATTAATAATTTTGAGACTTTTAAAACAAAGGATTTTGATTACATCTACCTCCTCCACAAACTTTTTCCAAGTCTATTAAATTCTCCACCCATGTGTATTGTATACTAATTTTTAATACTATCAAGTCAAACATGTCCTCGCCACTTACTCTCAGATGTGGGGTGCTCATTGGAGTTTGATAAACATAATAGTGTCCTCAAAATTAGCAAGAAACTGACTCACCTTATGTATGTATATATATCCCAATTATTCATGTAGAAATGGTCCTTCATGCCCATTCTCTTCTCCATGCAATCCAGACTTTGTCTGGATTGTACTTGGGCATGTCATTTTCGTGTTTTCCCAACCTGTTTAAGTTCATATGTGTTATATCTTTGTGCTCAATAAACAATGTTTTATTGTAGTCATTCACTTCTTCTGGATATCAAAATCTTTCCATTGCCTCTTCTATGGTAATCCTCATGCCTTAAAGGAATAATCTTATACAGATACCTTATTTAGTGTTTAACTCTTTTCAATCTCTTACTCCCAGTACCTTAGACAGTTGTAGATGTCTGTGTTATTTATCATCTACAAAAAAGAAAAGTCTCTGATGAGAATTGAAAGATGTGATTCCCTATGGTTATGATGATAACAAGTTAAGACGTGGCTGTCCTATAGACAGGAGTAAGTCTGGGTTAAAATTTTAGATATGGGAGGGTGGGTGGGTGGCCCCATCCCTCAACCAGGGGGCCATGACAGACCTCTGGATGTGGTCTTGAAAAAGTCTCCCAGACCTTTTCGGGGTATTTCAGCTAATGTCATGCCAGTGGGGTCTTGGGAAGCTCTTGCTTTCCTGGAATCCGGGACTTTCTGGTTTCTACCACCAGTTCCCCATCCCTCATTAGTATATACCTCTATTCAATTTCCTGAACTTCTGTATATCTCCTACATCTCCTCACATAAGTGATTCTTCCCCTCTTTTCCCTTCCCACTCTTCCCTTCCTCCAAAGTCCCTCCCACCCCCATCTTTCCTTGGTTATTTTGTTCCCTCTTCTAAATAAGACTGAAATATCCATTCTTTCATTCTCTTAAGCTTCTTGTGGTCCATGAGTTATATCTTGGGGATTCCACTCTCTATGCCTAATATCCACTTATCAGTGAGTACCTACAAGAGAATTCTTTTGTGACTGAAATAGCTCACTCAGGATAATATTTTCTACATCCATCCTTTTGGCTGTGAATTTCATGAGGATATTCTTTTTAACAGCTGAGTAGTATTCCACTGTATAAATGTACTACATTTTCTGTATCCATTCCTCTGTTGAGGGTCATAAGGGTTGTTTCCAGATTCTGGATATTATAAATATGACTGCTATTAACATAGTGGAGCATGTGTTCTTATTACATGATGGAGCATCTTCTGGGTATATGTCCAAGAGAATATAGTTGTGTCATCAGATAGTACTATGTCCAATTTTCTGAGGAAGTGCCAGACTGATTTCCAGAGTGGTTGTACAAGCTTGCAATCCCACCAACAACGTAGGAGTGTTCCTTTTTCTCCACATCCTTGCCAGCATCTGTTATCACCTGAATTTTTGATCTTAGCCATTCTGATTGAAGTGAGGTGGAATCTCAGAGATATTTTGATTTGCATTTCCCTGATGACTAAGGATGTTGAACATTTCTTTAGGTGCTTTTGGACCACACAAGTTTCCTCAGTAGAGAATTTTTTGTTTAGCTCTGTACCACATTTTTAATATGGTTCTTTGATTGTCTAGAGTCTAATTTCTTTAATTCCTTGTATATATTGGATATTAACCCTCTATTGGATGTGGGATTGGTAAAGATCTTTTCTCAATCTGTTGGTTGCTGTTTTGTCCTATTGACAGAGTTCTTTGACCCACAGAAGCTTTGGAATTTTATGGGATTCCATTTGTCAATTCTTGATCTTGGAGCATAAGCTGTTGGTGTTCTATTCAGGAACTTTTTCCCTGTGCCTAGGTATTTGAGGCTCTTGAAACATTCTCTTTTATTAGTATCAGTGTATCTGGTTTTATGTGAGGGTCCTTGAACCACTTGGACTTGAGCTTTGTACAACGAGATAAGAATGGATTGATTCACATTCTTCTACATTCTGACATCCAATTGATCCAGCACCATTTGTTGAAAATGCTGTCTTTTTCCACTGGATGTTTTTAGATCCTTTGTCAAAGATCAAGCAACCATAAGAGTGTGGATTCATTTCTGCGTCTTCAATTCTATTCCATTGACCTTCCTGCCTGTCTCTGTACCAATACCATTCAGTTTTTATCACTATTGCTCTGCAGCTTTAGGTCAGGGATGGTGATTCCCCCAGAAATTCTTTTACTCTTGAGAATCATTTTCACTATTCTGGATTTTTTTGTTATCCCAGATTGCACTTTTTATCTCTATGAATAATTGAGCTGGAATTTTGATGGGGATTGCATTGAATCTGTAGATTGCTTTTGGAAAGATGGCCATTTTTACTATATTAATCCTGCCAATCCATGAGCATGGGAGTTCTTTCCATCTTCTCAGATCTTTAATTTCTTTCTTCAGAAAATTGAAGTTCTTGTCATACAGATCTTTCACTAGCTTGGTTTGATTCTCACCAAGATATTTTATATTATTTGTCACTATTGTGAAGGGTGTCATTTCCCTAATCTCTTTCTCAGCCTATTTATCCTTTGGGTAGTGGAACGCTACTGATTTGTTTGAATTAATTTTATATCCATACATGGATATTTATCAGGTTTAGGAGTTTTCTGGTGGAAGTTTTGAGGTCACTTAAGCATAGTATCATATCATCTGCAAATACTGATACTTTGACTTCTTCCTTTCCAAATTTATATCTCCTTTTGTTGTCTAATTGTTCTGGCTAGGACTTCCAGTACTATATTGAATAGCTAGGGAGAGAGTGGGCAGCCTTGTCTAGTCCCTGATTTTAATGAGATTGCTCCAAGTTTCTCTCCAATTAGTTTGCTGTTGGAGAGAAACATTTAGTTAGGTACTGGCTTGCTGCATATTGCTTTTTACTATGTTTAGGCATGGGCATTGAATTTTTGATCTTTCCAGAATGTTTACAATGAAGGGGTGTTGAATTTTTCAAATGCTTTCTCAGTATCTAGTGAGATGATCATGTGTTTCTTTTTTTCTTTGAGTTTGTTTATATAGTGAATTAAGTTGATGGATTTCCATATATTGAACCATCCCTGCATTTCTGGGATAACCATACTTGATCATGATGGATGATTGTTTTGATGTGTTCTTGGATTCTGTTTGTGAGAATTTTATTGAGTATTTTTGCATTGATATTCAAAAGGTAGATTTGTCTGAAATTCTCTTTCTATGTTGGGTCTTTGTGTGGTTTAGGCATAAACATAATTGTGGCTTTAATGAATGAATTGGGTAATGTTCCTTCAGTTTCTATTTTATGGTATTGTTTGAAGAGAATTGGTATTAATTCTTCTTTAAAAGTCTGATAGAATTCTACATTAAAGCCATCTGGTCCTGGGCTTTTTTTGGTGGGGAGACTTTTAATGACTGCTGCTATTTCTTTAGGGATTTTGGAACTGTTTAGATGGTTTATCTGCTCCTGATTTAACTTTGGTATGTGGTATCTGTCTAGAAAATTGTCCATTTCATCCAGATTTTCTAGTTTTGCTGAGTATAGCATTTGTACTAGGAAATGATGATGTTTTGAATTTCCTCAGTTTCTGTTGTTATGTCTCCCTTTTCAGTTCTGATTTTATTAATTTGGATACTGTCTCTATGCCCACTAGTTAGTCTGGCTAAGTGTTTATCTATCTTGTTGATTTTCTCAAAGAACTAGTTCCTGGTTTTGTTGAGTTTTGTATAGTTCTTTTTGTTTCTATTTGGTTGATTTCAGCCCTGAGTTTGATTATTTTCTGCTGTCTACTCCTCTTGGGTGTGTTTGCTTCTTTTTCTTCTAGAGCTTTCAGGTGTGCTGTCAATCTGCTAGTGTATGCTCTCTCCAGTTTCTTTTTGTAGGCACTCTGAGCTATTGAGTTTTCCTCTTAGCACTACTTTCATTGTGCCCTATAAGTTTTGGTATGATGTGCCTTCATTTTCATTACATTCTAAAAAGTCTTCAATTTCTTTCTTTATTTGTTCCTTGACCAAATTATCATTGAGTAGAGCATTGTTAAGTTTCCACGTGTAAGTGGGCTTTCCATTTTTTTGTTGTTATGGAAGACCAGCCTTAGTTCATATGATGCTTGGGATTCATTCAATCTTCTTGTATCTTTCAAGGCTTGTTTTGTGACCAATTATATGGTCTATTTTGGAGAAGGTACTGTCAGGTACTGAGAAGAACATATATTCTTTTGTTTTAGGATGAAATGTTTTATATATATATATGTCTCTCTCTGTGTGTGTGTTAAATCCATTTGATTCAAAACTTCTTAGTTTCACTGTGTCTCTGTTTAGTTTCTGTTTCTATGATCTGTCCATTTCTTTTTTTTTTTTTTTAATTTTTATTTTCAGCAAATCAAAAAAATTTAAAAAGCATTCAAACAGAATAAAATGAAAAGAAACAAACAAGCAAAATACCAAGGGTCAGTTATACTTATACAAGAATTCTATAGAGCATTCAAACAAGCAATACTTTTTGAGTTATGTTTAAAAAAATTCAGAACCACAATAAGCTCCTTCACAAAGCAAATAATATTGAAATAGTGACATCACGTGTAAACCCAACAAAAATATATAAATTATAGTCCAGTATCCCTCATGAATATACATACAAAAATTCTCAATGAAGAAGAGTGAGGTGTTGAAGTCTCCCACTAGTATTGTGTGAGGTGCAATGTGTGTTTTGAGCTTTAGTAAAGTTTCTTTTATGAATGTTGGTGCTTTTGCATTTAGAGCATAGATATTCAGAATTGAGAGTTCATCTTTGTAAATTTTCCTTTTGATGAGTATGAAATGTCCTTCCTTATCTTTTTTGATAACTTTTGATTGAAAGTAGATTTTATTCAATATTAGAATTGCTACTCCAGCTTGTTTCTTTGGAATATTTGCTTGGAAAATTTTTTCCAGCCTTTTACTCTGATGTAGTGAGGTGCTTTTTCTGTATGCAGCAAAATGCTGGGTCCTGTTTTTGTATCCATTCCAGTATTCTATGTCTTTTTATTGGAAAATCGATTCCATTTATGTTCAGAAATATTAAGGAAAAGTGATTTTTGCTTCCTGTTACTTTTGTTATTAGAGGTGGAATTATATTTGTGTGGCTATCTTCTTTTAGGTTTGTGGGAAGAAGATCACTTTCTTGCTTTTTCTTGGGTATAGTTTCCCTTCTTGTGTTGGAGATTTCCATCAATTGTCTGTTGTATGACTGGATTTGTGGAAAGATATCGTGTAAAATTGGTTTTGTCATGGAATATCTTGGTTTCTCCATCTATGGTAATTGGACATTTTGCTGGGTATAGTAGCCTGGGATGACATTTGTCCTCTCTTAGGGTCTGTATGACATCTGTTCAGGATCTTCTGGCTTTTATAGTCTCTAATGAGAAGTCTGTTGTAATTCTTACAGGTCTGCCTTTATATGTTACTTGACATTTTTTGCTTACTGTTTTCATATTCTTTGTTTATTTTGTGTATTTGATGTTTTGATTATTATATGACTGGATGACTTTTTCTGGTCTATTCTATTTGGAGTTCTGTAGGCTTCTTGTATGTTCATGGGCATCTCTTTCTTTAGGTTAGAAAAGTTTTTTCTATAATTTTGTTGAAAGTATTTACTGACCCTTTAAGATGAGAATCTTCTTTCTATTCTATACCTATTATCTGTAGTTTTGGTCTTCTCATTGAGGCCTGGATTTCCTGGATGTTTTGGGTTAGGAGCTTTTTGCATTTTGTGTTTTTTGACGTTATGTCAATGTTTTCTATGGTATCTTCTACACATGACATTATCTCTTCTATCTTTTATATTTTGTTGATGATGCTTGTGTCTATGACTCCTGATCTCTTTCCTAGATTTTCTATCTCCAGGTTATGCTTGTGATTTTTATTTTATTGTTTCTACTTTCATTTTTAGATCCTGGATGGTTTTGTTTAGTTCTTTCACCAGTTTAGTTGTGTTTTCTTGTAATTTTTAAAAGGGATTTTTTTGTTTCCTCTTTAATGGCTTCTACCAACTGACCTGAGTTCTCCTGTATTTCTTTAAGGGAGTTATTTATGTCCTTCTTAATGTCTTCTATCATTATCATGAGAAGTGATTTTAAATCTGAATCCTGTTTTTCCAGTGTGATGGTGTATAAAGGACTTGCTATGGTGGGAGAACTAGGTTCTGATGATGCTGAGTAATTTTGGTTTCTGTTGCTTATGTTCTTGTGTTTGCCTTTTGCCATCTGGTTATCTCTAGTGCTACCTTCACTCACTGTCTCTGACTGGAATCTGTCTGTCCTGTTATCTTGGTTGAGTCAGAACTCCTCAGAGTCCAGCTGTCTCTGTGATCCTGTGATCCTGTGATCCTGTGATCCTTGTGATCCTGTGATCCTGTGATCCTGTGATCCTGTGATCCTGAGATCCTGAGATCCTGGTTGTAAGAATTCCTGGGATCCAGGCTGCCTCTGGGATACTGAAATCCTATGATTCTGGGCATGTTAGAACTCTTAGGGGTCCAGCTTCCTCTGGGTATTGTGAGATTGTTTGCCAAGCTATGATCTTGGGAGTGCTAGAAATCCAGGGAGTCCAGCTGCCTTTGCTTCTCTGAGTCCAGTGGGTCCTCTAGGATGGGTCGGGATATGGAGTCTTCTTGGAAGCAGACCAGTTAGGAGTCTGCCCCAGCAGAAAGGATCAGGTGGAACAGGCAGAAGGGGAATGGCATTCAGGAGTGTGGGGTTTTGGTAGGTGATATGTCCTGAGTGCATCAGGTTCCCAGTTATAGCTCTGGGTCTTTGGGTTGTGGGGGAGGGTTTCTTCCCTACTGCTCAGAGTGCAGTGTATCCTCTAGGATGAATCAGGATTTGGTGTCTTCTTGGGCACGGACCAGCTAGCTAATTAGCCATTTAAAAGTCAAATTCTGTTGGTATCACAAGTACTCACTGATAAGCGGATATTAGCCCCAAAACACACAATACCTAAGATGCAATGCATAAACCTCATGAAACTCAAGAAGAAGGAGGAAGACCAAAGTGAGGGTACTTTTGTCCTTTTTAGAAAGAGTATCAAAAGATTCAACCAGAGCTCCCAGGATCTAAACCTCCAGCCTGAGAACAGACAGGGGCAAGCTGTCCTCTGACAGGCTCTAACCAGCAGCTGACTCAGACAGATACAGACATCCAGAGCCAAACAGTGGATGGAGCTTGAGGACTCTTATAGAAGAATAGGCGGAAGGATTGTGGGCCCTAAGGAGATAGGAACTGCACAGGAAGATCAACAGAGTAAACCAACCTGAATCCTTGGAGCTCTCAGAGACTGAATCACCAACCGTGGAGCATACCTAGTCTACACAGATCTACCTCCATGGGCTGGACCTAGGCCTCCCTGCACATATGTTGTAAATGTGCAGCTTGGTTTTCATGCAGGTCTCAAACATCCGGAGTGGGGGCTATCCCAAAACATGCAGCCTGTATATGGAGTATGGTCTTCTAGCTGGTGCCTCATCTGGCCTAAATGGGA
This sequence comes from Mastomys natalensis, assembly GCA_021653895.1. Classification (NCBI taxonomy): domain Eukaryota; kingdom Metazoa; phylum Chordata; class Mammalia; order Rodentia; family Muridae; genus Mastomys; species Mastomys natalensis. The sequence goes on from JAJTUV010001281.1 coordinate 793,049, forward strand.
GAGGAAGCACCTAGCCTCTCAGAGACTTAAAGTGGCAGGGTGGGGAATACAGGAGGAGGGGGTACTCAGAAAAGAAGAGATGGGGAAGGATTGTGGGAGGGGGTGACTTGGACGGGTTATAAAGTGAATAAGCAAAAAAAAATAAAATTAAAAAAAGGAAAAAAAAAGAAATTAAAAAAAAAAAAAAAAGCTCTGAATTTTCTTATGGTATTGTCATAATGCAAGTGAGTGCTACAGATTAGAAACGAATACAGAATTAGGGAACCAGACACAAATGAAAGACAAAACAAATATGTTTACATTGAGATATGCAAGAATATGTCACTGGGAAGTTATTACTGTCCTAGAAAACAGTGTCTGAGATCTTTGACATTCAAAAGTGGGTTTCCAGTCCTATCGCTGGGTGGGTTCTCAATAGTTAGAGGTTTGAAATGAGGCAATCATTTACTTTATTTTTCCTTTTTTTGTTTTTCTTTCATTTTATTGAGCTTTTTATAATATCATATTACTTTAGTAAACAAAATATTTTATTATATCCTTCTTAAAGTTCATGATACATAAAACACATGATATCCAAACAGACTCAATTCGAATTCAAGGAACAACTGTAGAAATTTATTACATTTAAAAATTAGACATTACTTTGAGGTTGCAACTTTGTAAGTTTATTCACAGCTTCTGGCTTCTCTCAAGAATTTCATCTTAAACATTTTCTTACACATATTTTCACATTTTCCATTTAAAACTGAAATGAGAGAAAAACTTGAAAAATCCTCACAGAGAATTACCTTATACTTCTAGTTCATATTTGTGCACTCTTAAGTTTTCTCCTTTTTGCCTTTATTAATTTACACAAATGTATTTTCATACAAGCACATATGACTTTAAATAAAAAGAAAGTTACAGATATTTTGTTTACATAGGGCCATTATTTTTTTTCAGAACAAGTGAGGGCATTCTTATACAACTTACTGAGTAGTAAAACAAAAAACAAAAACAAAAACAAAAACAAAACCATAGTCAATATTAAAATGCCATTAAACAGCACAATACAGTTCATTAGACATCCTATTCTTAGATTCAATTCTTTATCACTTTCTTCTTTCTTTCCTTCCTTTCTTTTTTATTTATTTATTTTTTGTTGTTGTTTTATAATTGTTTGGTTTTCTTTTATCTGTGCCAATTACTTAAAACTTACCTAGTGACTGTACCTGGAGCACACTCAAGTTATTTCCTGGAACACTTCGTAGTCCTTGTTTCCTGGTGGTTCATTTGATTAGTCTGGAGAGATTTAGGCAACACTGTTAACTTGGTTAAGTAATATCATGAAAGTAATGACATTCTCGGAGCATCCTGTAACTAGGCTCACACTGACACCTTAATTCTATTGCCGCACTTTATTATCTCTTTAGCAATGTGCCTGTGAAGGTTTCTGAGTGTAGAGTAACACAGACTTTCTTTTGTCAATATAACTTATTATAAAATACTTTGAGTTTAAATGCCCAATTTATTACTACAACTTTACAATCTTTGCTGAAGATTTTTGTAATACTGCACTCTTCCTTCTTTAGTATTTGATATTTCACAGTAAGTGATATTTCCCTGACTTATAAGGTTTCATACTATACTTTTTTATTTAATAAACAGCATTATTTAGTTCAACAATTTCTGCAAGAATTGGAAAATGGGAGCTGTCCAAAATTATCTTCTGTATTCTCCTTTCATGTCACTCTTGCTCTGAACTCCTGTTTTTCTTTCTTAACTATTTATTTAGACTTGTATTCCACTTTTTTATGCTTAGCCTTTGATTCAAAAGTTTTCCTGCTTACTTCTAGTCTTTTCCAGTGAATAATGCTACTTAGAAGCTGAAATGTATTAGCTTCTTCATTGCTCTTGGTGTCACATTGCTGTTCATTTCTCTTAGGAGGCAGACTGAAGTCATTCTTTGTCTTCCACTGAGCATCTACCAATAAATGTATACCTGTTTTTACCTTCCTTTCTTCCTTCCTTTCTCTCTTTCTTTCTTTCTTTCTTTCTTTCTTTCTCTTTCTTTCTTTCTTTCTTTCTTTCTTTCTTTTCCATTTCAGAACCAAGATCATTATATGGTCTTAACTTTGCCCATTCAATATTGTAAAGAAATTTTAGTTCAGCAACATGGCTGTTCTGGCAAAAGATAACCAATAAAGAACATGGTCTGTGTAATCAGGCTAGAATTCAGCCACACCAGATAGCTTTGAACCCTCTGACTGGAGTGTAGACTTACCTTTGTATACACCTTAAGATAAAATTAGTTTGTAGAGGGAAGGAGCCATGTTTGAAAGTGACTTTTAATTGAGGGACAGAAAAAGAGATGAATCACCTAAATATTTGACAGAATGAGTCATCTACAAAAGAATCTAATCTTTTGTAGATGAGATTTCCAGATTGAGACTTTTATAACTACAACTATTCGATGCGTGGCAATAGTGGTATCTATTTGAACAACAGTTTCATTTGATGATATTGGTAATTTTGAATATGATGGTACTCATTGACAACAAGATGTCTAGCTGACATGAAATTAGTAATCGCTCCAACATTTCAGTATACTGTTTCCAGCAATGTTTGAGGGGCATAATCCCTGGAAAATTCAAATTTGTATTTTTAGTCATTTTGTGAGGCAGATACATTTTCATTTCTGTTTTTTGACATTGAGGATGTTGCATAATGCTTATGTATTTACTGTTATCAGCGTTCCATTTTTTAAAAAAAGTACCATTTACTCTTAATATAACATTAAATCATTTAATTTCTGAAAAACTTTTTAGATAAATATTCTAGATGTTTTCAGATATATTAAATAATCACATAAACAAAGCATGTTCACCTAGCTAGTTAGTTATAGTTAGTATATTTGTTATTTATTTTATATAAGAAAAAAATGTTTTTCCATTTTATGGTCCATCTGTTTTGCTCTACATTTTTGTCATCATTGGTTCTTTGGTTCATAGAACTGAGAGGTTCCTATTTTCCATGATGAATCACTGTGCAAGCTCAATAATGACTAATGGCCTGTGAATAGATATTATTAACATTTTCTTTGTGTTTGTGCATGTTCAATTACTTTAAAAATATTTTCTGTTAATGCTTACTTGTTTTCATTATTTTAGCCAAAATTCTATTGGGTTCAACAAATGTCCTCAAATTTAGAAGTGTATTGATCTACATTTACATTTTTATGAAACTAAAGGAGAGGATATGTATAGCCTTTAATTTTGTGCTAAAACTTTTGGATATTTGCATTTCCTGTAAGTCTAGCTTAACTAGTCAGTTTTCAATAAAGTATAATCCATGTCTCAATTATATTTGAGAATTCACTGTTTGTATAAAGATTCTTAGAAGTTTGAATATACAAATTTTAATTCACATATTTATCTCTTTATTTGATTTGTGGGAGTTTTATATCTTATGATTCTTTGTCAAATGTCATGTGTTTCTATTTTTTTTGGAATTGCCAATGCTTCTTCAATTAGATTTTTAAATCTTTTAATTTTTAGGTGATCTTTGTTAAAGTATATGTGACAATATAATCTTATATACTCCTCATCCATAACCTGGATTCTGCTGCTTCTCTTATTTCTCTTCTCAGTTGTGTTTAAATCTTGTCACTCATTTTGTAGATCACATTGGCTATGAATATATATTGTCATATTATTTTTGTCTTGTGCTTTATGAATTTTATTGATATTGCTTACCATAGCTTGGATCTACAGTATTGGTGAGAACCATAATGAAAATTAATGATATTGATTTGTTCTTTGCATGAAAATATTCAATATTTTACAATAAAAAATCAATCTAATACTACAGTAGATGTCTCATTTTGAGGAAACTCACTGATAATTTGAGAATTTTTCATTTATTTTTAATTTGCTGATAATTTATAAATTCAGTAATGGTTCTAATGTCAAGTATTTTATTCTAATGTAAGTATTTTATTTTTCTTTCTCCATTCTGTTTAATAGAATGCATATTACATTGTTTATGTGCCTATATAACTATGAGAAATACCTGTTTGAAATTTAAATTTCATATGAAGTGTCTCTTAAAGTTTAGAATTGCTGTCATGGACTTCTACTAGATGGGCTTTCTTTTGACCTCCTTTACAAATTGGATTCACATCCTCTTTATATCATCTCTTCAAAGCTTCTAATCACATTAATTCACACATTTGTAATTAAACATATTAAACTGTAAATTATTCACTAAATGTATAGTATATATTCAATGGAGTATATATGTGTGCATTTATGTTTATTTGATTTATGCAAGTTCTATTAGCAATATTTTTAAATTCTAGTCAAAATTTTGAGACACATAAAAATCTATTTTAAGTACAAATATCAACATCTTTTCAAATGGCTTTGTATATTTTACCTTCTCAATTGTATATTTTTATAACACAAACACACAGACATAAATGCATAAACATATACTCACACACATACACACTATATATATATATATATATATATATATATATATTATATATATAAAATTTCATTTATATTGTATGTCATACCAGCATGAGACATGTAATTTAGAGAGGTTTGTGTATCTGCAGATATGATTGTACACATGAATGAAAATTACAAAAAAAGTATGTTTGTTTGTGTTTATATAAACTCTATTCCATTTACATTGCTTACATAATATTGGCTTTGATTCTCTTGGAAGATTATCTGACCATACTGAAATTCCAAATTCTGTTTCATTGATTGGTAACAGCAATTGGAATCTCCAGTCTTTCGTGTTTTCATCCTTCTAATTTTGTTTTTCACCAGGCCTTCTACCCACTTCACAGGATAGTTAAATGTCTAGCAAAGTATTTTGGTGGAATTTAATTGTAAACTTTTGCAATTCTGTTATTAACAGATACATAATAATAATATGTGGTTGTTTAAATAAAAATATGGTATATTTGTCAGAGGAAATTTACCAAATAAAATATTTGGAGGACATTCTTGAAGGACTATTAAAACTTCTAAGTCTGTATTAGAGGACCTACAGATTAAGATCGTGGTACACACACACACACACACACACACACACACACACACACACACAATATATATATATATATATATATATATATATATATATATATATATATTCAAGACATTATTTATCACACACTGTTTAGAATATAACAGCATGTTTCTTCTGTTTAAAATAATCATAAATAGCTAAAATTGAAATTTACCTCTGAGAAATTCTTGGGTCACTTGGTGACTGATTTTCAGTACCACATGGACTTTGGCATTCTGAGCTGTCTGCAGATCAGCATTCACGCTCCAAGCAAAAGGAATGTATTTGGTTTCCTATAGTTGATATGTTGAGTTACAACAGAATGCATCATTTTTAATTTAGATAGCACACACTGTTTAACCAAAGATATGTGGAAATTATAATGAAATGGTAGATAAGGGTACATAGAGTCTTCTTATATTATTTCATTTTTTATATATTTATGATAAAAATTGATTTGAGATATTACAAAATGCAAATAACATCTCAGTAATATTTATGTATAAATACATCCCACTGAAGACTTAATATTATAGCTTCTCTAGGACTCTTAGATCTACACATAGATTTATTTAAAAAATTTTTTTTATTGGAAATTTTTTATTGGAAAATTTATTTTTACATTTCAGATGTTCTCTCCTTACCCTATTTCCCCCCCTCCCTCCCAGGAACTCACTATCCCTTCCCCTCTCCTCCTGCCTCCATGTTGGTGTACCCCCTTCCACCCTCCCCTGTACCTCACCTCCCCACCCTTGAGTATCCCCCCACCACGACGTCCAGCCTTCATGGGACCAAGGATCTCTTCTCCCACTTATATATAGCTCCCTTGCATATATAGCTGGAGTCATGGGTCCCTCCCTAAGCGCTCCCAGGCTGGTGGTTTAGACCCTGGGGGCTCTGGTTGGTTGGGATTGTTGCTTTCCTCATGGTGTTGCGAATCCTCTCAACTCCTTCAGCCTTCACTCTATCTTCTCCATTGGGAACCCCATGATCAGTTTAATGGTTAGCTGTGAGCATCTGCCTCTGAGTATGTCAGACTCTTGCAGACCTCTAAGGAGACAGCTTTATCAGGCTCCTGTCAGCGTGTACATCCTGCTCCACTATGTTCATAGCAGCATTATTTATAATAGCCAGAAACTGGAAAGAACCCAGATGCCCTTCAGCAGAGGAATGGATACAAAAAATGTGGTATATTTATACAATGGAATATTACTCAGCTATTAAAAACAATGAATTTGATGAATTCTTATATAAATGGATGGAACTAAAAATTTTATGCAATATATTTTGATCATATGATCTTGCCTTCCCAAATTGTCCCAGATCTTTTCTCCTATCGAAAAATTCATGTTCATGTAGTTTCTCTATCTAAAAATAAATTTCAAAGAAAAGTAAAATGTTTAAATGCACAAAATAGATTTTATTGCATGTTGGATAGCTGCTCCTGGGCATGAGACCTGGCCAGAAATATTGTTAATGTACTCAGTATCACTTCATTAACGAAAACCAATTTGTCTCCAACAGCTATCAACAGTAAATAGATTTTGGTTGAGGGTGATGTTGTATACAATTTTTCTTTTCTGGTCTTAGGCTTTACCAAGAGTGGTATATACGGATTTCATATCATTAAGCAAGTTTTAAATCCCAGACTAAAAAGACATTGGTTACTTTCATAACGTGTGTGCTACTATTTATTTTGGCACTGGATATAGTCAGATCACTAAGCTGGCATGGTTTGCATCTGGACAAGACTAATGATTACTTTTCTCCTCTTATAACGTGGTTAGTACCTTCCATCACTATGAATGCTATTTAATAGAGGAAGAAGTATAATATTTCCAATTTTTATTGATAAGTATATGATTTCTTCAGCAATATGGTATTACTGTAAGTTTGCATAGAGTGACAAATGGCCTTGAAAATGTCTTGGAGGTATATAGAAGTCTTTGGCCAACAACTGAAAAAGATCTAATGTATTCCTCATACTGAGATCATTATTTGTTATTATATTATGTCATATTGACTATTATTTCCCTATTATATGATGATGCTATTTAAAATCCTTTAATATATGTTTCTATTTAAGGATCTTCTACACCACTAGGTTTCCACTCTGCTTGTCAAAACATCTTTAGTATTTGTGATACCTTTCTATGTCCCCAACTTTAGTATTAAATAGCACCTTTTCTTATATAAATTTCTTGTTTTAAAATTCCATAATATATTTTTGAACCCATATTCTATTTCCTATTCCTTGGAATACCTCTTCCTCCCAACTCATTGCCTTTTAGATGAGGGTTTTTTTGTTTGTTTGTTTGATTGATTGATTTTGTTTTCTGATATTCCTCAAAGAACTCAACATTGATCACTCAAACGCCAGATATATTTCTCTTAGGCATAATCTCAAAAAGTCTCTGTACCATGCTACAAAGATATTTGCCGCTCCAGATTCATTTGTTCTGTTGATAATAGCTAGAAGTTGGAAATAGCCAGTGTGTCCATCATGTAAACTAAAATGGGGTACAATTATACTTTGGAAGGTTATTCAGATCTTAAGATAAAACAAACTATGAAATTCTCGGGTAAATGGATAGAGCTAGAAAAAAAAATAGTTAATACTGAGTAAGGCAACTCAATCCAAAAAGAAAACTACTGCATTTGTTCTTTTACATGTTGATGTTAGCTGTAAAGATATAGGTGCTAAACACAACTTGGCATATATAGTTTTACTGAAGTCCCTAGATTTAAATGTCATGGAGACAATATAATATACTGTTGAAAACAAATTATTTGCCCCCTATAAAATGTTCTCACTTTTAAGGAGAACCATTCAGTCCTCAAAACTTTGGCAGTGTCTTGCTGCGTAGGAAGTATAAAGATAATGACTAAAACAATGCGTATCACATTGCAGTAAATAACACATCAATAACTACTCTTCTTTTTTACACTTATCTATATCAAACTCTGAATGACTTTGGGACCATAATGAGATATACATGGAGAAGGATTAGGCAGAGAATAATTTTAGCTGTATTAAGACTGAAGTTCAAACTTCTAAAATCGATTCAACACAGCATGATTTCTGCAATTTGTCAATCAATTCATGACTACTTAAGGACATGAAACCAATTACCCAAAGGAATGAAAACAAAACAGGCAAAGAAAATACACATATTTCATGATGCTTCAAGAAGCAAATATAAGGGAAGCTACTGTTCAGTACTTCTGTCAGTAAAGTAAGTTATGTTTCTTTTCCTGAGAAGTTTATTAAGGGGCATGTTTTGCTTTTTGAGGCTGTGTGTTTTATTTTCATTGATAACCTTTTTAAATTTTGCAAGAGAAACCAGTTTTCTCTTGTTCTTATGATAGATTAAGAAAGATGTATGTTTTTCATTGGAAAGTGCCAAGTCTATGGTCCTTCTTTTGAAATGGACCAAAGTTTAGACCTCTCACAGTATCTCCAAGGAACTATCATATTCAAATTAATCCTTTATATGACATTTACAATATTAAGACTATTAGAATCATTTTGATTTAATTTACAAAATGGAAAGTATATTATATATGTGTGTGTGTGTGTATTCATATAAATGTGGATGTATTCATTTATTATATTATATGGTAAACAAATATATTAAATACATATTACTTAAAATTTTCTTATTTAGAATGATGATGCCTTTTCTAAGAACCACAAATAATCTAACAAATGAATGACACAATAACAGACCTCAGAAGCTCTATATTTAATTGTTTGCCTTAGTCAATAAAATTGTACAAACTATTGCCCTTCATTGATCTATGAAGGTACTATCATGTAATTCAGATACAGGGCCCAGAGGTACCTAAATTGGTGATGACCTGAATGACTCCTCCTAGAGGATTTTCATGGTACCAGAAGTTTTTAAGCAAAGCTTTCAAAGAGGGAACCAAGAGTGTAGCTATGATGAATTTGAACCACAACAATAACATGGAAGATATGATACCTTAAAGATGCATTTGTAGCACATATATATCTTGATAATTACCAATAGTACTCTAATCAGAATTAAGACCATCTTAATAAGAGGGCCATTGAATTTGGGGCTGGAAATCTCTCCAACTAACCAGAGTTGGTGAAGTCATAGCTCTTGAAGGAGCACCTACCACCACTTCACTAAAACAGCATAATTCCTAAGTACCACATCCAGTATTTGTCCTCATGACCACAGATAGCTGTAGTCTTTACAACTTATCAAGAAAAATTCTCTTAATTATATATGTAGATGATATAGGACACAGTAAATCAAAACACACAAACTCTCACCAATAATCTTGTGAAAACATGAACTGTTCAGATACAACAGCAATAGGCCAAAATGAACTAGGGAAGGCCAGGCGGCAACAGCCCTACATAATATTCTATTAGCAGCTAAGGGGTGCTGAGACTGGAAGAAATTCTCTTATCAGGAGAGACTATAAAGTAGAGTATTTTTATATGCATGTGTATATGTATACACATTACAGAACAACACTAGAAAATAAAGTTAAAATATCAAAACAAACTTATACAAGAAAAGACAGTAAAAGCACCATTATGAAGTAAATCATTATCTTCCTGGATAGTAAAATAAAATTAATGGTTCCCTCTCTGAAAAGAAACTGCAGATTATGCAAATGAAATATAATTGCTCACATCAAAAGAAAATGCAAGGACAATGAGTGGAACAGAGACTGAAGGAAAGGAAATCCAGAGCCTGGTCCACGTAAGAATACATCCCGTCTGCAGACACCAAACTCAGACACTGTTACTGATACCAAGAAGCTCTTGCTGACAGGAGCCTGGTATAGCTAGCTGTCCCTTGAGAGATTGTGCCAGAGCCTGACCAACACTGATATGGATGCACACAGCTAATTGTCAGAACGAGGAAGGGGTTTACAACCCCATAAGAAGAACAACAATATCAACTAATCAGAACTCCAGTCACCCAAAACCCCGAGGGACTAAACTACCATCCAAAGAGTATACATGGAGTGACCCAGCTTCATATGTAGCAGAGTATTGCCTTATCTGGCATCAGTGGAAGGGGAGTCCCTTGTTCCTGTGGAGGCTCGATGACCCAGTAAAGGAGAATGCTAGGATGCTGAGGTGGGAGTGGATGTATGGGTGTGGGGGCACCCTCATAGAAACAGGGAGACAGGGAGGCAATAGGGGGTTGTGGAAGGGAAACTGGGAAGGAGGATAACATTTGAAATGTAAATAAATAAAATAACCAATTAAAAAGATAAAGAAAAAAGAATTAAAGCTACTCACCTTGTAATTTCCTAACTTTGATAAGTATTCTATCATATGTCTAAAGTGCAATGAAGATCTAGGGGAAGGACTAAAAGAAAAGAGATTGCAAACCAAATAGGGAAAACTGTATCAATAACTTGATACCCCCCACGCCAAGCTTCTAGAGGACTAAATTATCAACCAAAAGTATATATGGATAGATGGCCTTATCTTTGCATCAATGAGAGAAGAAGGCCCTTTGTTCTCTGGAGGGCTGATGCTCCAGCATAAGGTGATGCTAGAGCATGAGAAGGAATAAGTAAGAGGTGGAGCTCTTTATAAGGAAAAAAAGGGAATGGATGTGATAGGGGGAGTATGCTTAGGGGAAACTGGTATTGAGGACAACACTTGAATGTAAATAAATAAAAACAAATAAAAAAGATTCATTATTAAACACATATAGTTAAAACTCAGCTACATATACATACAAGCAATACCATGTGATGTTGCTCATTCTTGATCAGTTACTATAGTATATCTGGTTCTCAGAAAACTTCATAATTTCTTTCTCTTTATCGTTGAAAATATTGTGAAAAATTGCCAATCTTAAATTATCCATTATTGATAGTATTTAGTGCATTCATATTTGTAAGAGGAATACAGAGAAAATAGAAATGAATAAATGGGAAATGGACTGATGAAAATACATTATGCCGGTATAGAATTCCCAAAAATGAAAAATAATATAAAGGAAAAGTAAAATCTTAAAGGTAATAATTATTAACCAATATATATATACATATATAAAACCATAAAAAAAAAAAAAAAAAAACGCTACATGCCAGTCTAGGAAACCTAAATCTAGAAACCTTCAAACTTGGGACTGGAAGATGTGAGAGGGGCAGATTGGCAACTATGGAAATATTAAAACACTCTTCATTTCATTTTCCATGGAAGAAAGTGAGGTGGAGACACTAATTTAGTGACGAGGAAGAGCATTTGCACATGACACTAGTAGTGAAGAGCAAAAAAATGAGAAATCTAATTTAAAAAATAAACCCTCATTTATTGATGGATAACAAATGGAATCTTAAAATTTAAAAATATAAGAATATAATAGTGAAATTTAAGAAGGATACTAGTTAACAAAGGATATAAGAATACAGGCAAAAGTGGTAAGTAGCAAGAAAAATCTAGACATGCAGCAATCCATGTTTGGTTTTTGTTATGGGATTCTTACTTTCCATTTATAAAGCCTTTCATATTACATATTCTTAACATATATATGCATTACTCAATGACTGTGATAAAAATAGGCACAACCTAGAAAATAACAAAGAACAAGATTTTATAAATAGTCTATAATTAGTTGCATTCCAGTACTCTTATATCTTCTAAAGTTTTTATTTGATATTAAAATACAAGGATATAAAGATTTGAAAATTTCCCAATATTTTAATAATTCAGCATTTTTGAAAAGATTCAGGAGGAGACCTTGGAATATGCAGTAAAAATAGAAATTATTAATTGAAGATAGTTCATATAATTTGTTGTATATGAGTAACAATTAATACAATATAAAACTAATATATGTTCATATGTGCCACTGCTTTGTCATGTCCAGAGGATATCTTTTGCTTCACATCCACCCAGCTTCACCTCTTACATTCTTTATGTTCTCTCTTTCAAAATGTTCCCTGAGCCTTTGAGTGGTTCAAGGAAAAGGTAAGGGTTTTGCCATCACTGATCCTTACTATGGTGTCCAGTCATGGGGTTTTGCATAACTACCACATACTGTAGCATCAAACTTAACACAGCCCTCTCTGCAGTGAATAACATCACACTTGGTCGAGTAAGTCTAATTAAATTCAATGGACCACACCAAAGAATGACCTCATAAAAGTAGTATAGATGCCGGGCGGTGGTGGCGCACGCCTTTAATCCCAGCACTTGGGAGGCAGGGACAGGCGGATTTCTTAGTTCGAGGCCAGCCTGGTCTACAGAGTGAGTTCCAGGACAGCCAGGGCTACACAGAGAAACCCTGTCTCGAAAAACCAAAAAAAAAAAAAAAAAAAGAAAAAAAAAGTAGTATAGATATTCATAGAGAACAAAAGGGTGGTGATAGAAGATAAAGAGAAATGGTGGAGTTTGAAAGACTGACATTCGTTATTCAACTTACTAAATTGGCAAAAAAAAAAAATAGTGAAAAACAAAACGAACATAATATTCACAGTACTGAATACTAAAAATAAATTAAGTTATATCAAAGTAAAATGAGAAAGAAAACAAGACTCAAGGTATTTAAATGAACTAATATGTATATAGTTGTATGTGTGGATTTAAATATAAAATTTACATATTTCAAAAAAAACACAAGAGATACATATTACAAAGTCTTACATCAATCAAAACCAATCTGATCAATTAATATATTCTATAAATATTTATTTTTAAAATTATTTCATCTTGGAAACATTTAGAAAGAATCTTCTATGAACAATCATAGAAAATAAATTATTTGTCCTTAAGAAACATGTCATACAAAATAATCAGCATTTTATGGCTCCCAGTGATTATATTTGGAATATATAATCATTGCTGTTAAATCATATTTAATTAGACACATACTCTAGTTTACTCTCTAAATATTATGTAATTTAGTTATCTTCATTATTTTACTTAATTTCTCTTGCTTCTTTGATTACAATGTGTTTTATTATTTGTTTCTTCAGGTTATGATTTGGGGATTAATCTCTTATTAAAGCTGTATTCTGTGTAATTCTCTTTTGTCATTTTATTATACCAGATGACTTATACATTTATAAATTTCATAATGTATTTTTCTTTTCCTTTTTTGGTGACAGTCACCATAAATTACCATTTTTAAAGATGCTCCAATTTGAACTCTTGCAACTATTTTTGGTAAATGATATTGTTTATGAATCCATGTGAGACATATTCATAAATTTGTTAAGCAACTTGAATGGGTCTAAAATGTGTGCCACCTGCCTTTTAAAATAGAATTCTAGCAGTGTTGACTATGATGTTCCAATGAGGGTTAATGGAAAAGATGGCAACAAGTGGCATCTTCTAACCGCTGCTACTGGGGGAAAATACATATCTTATCTTCAACCAGCAGATGGAGTGTATCTTAAGATATTAACTCAGAGTGCACACAATTCTGTAGTGTCATAATGCAATGATTTTTCCAGTAAAGTAGAAACTTTTCATTCTTTAACTCACTATTGCTAAGTAACATGGTGTTGGTGTAGTAGGCTTACATTAAGGAGAAAAGCCGGCATAATGTGAAGCAACATCATATACACTGTTGTGTGTTGTGCAGCTTTGCTTTGTCTTCACTGTCACTCAGTCATGTCAACTGAGAAACATGAATATCTGTGTTTTGTGCAGTAATTACACTAAAAGATTATTGTGACATAGGTGTATATATTTAGAAAATTATGTGCTGCTTTTAAGGTGTTCTTTGACTAATTCTATTATTGCTAAATAAAGGACTCTGAACTCTTTAGGAAGATTTACTTCTATTGTCTATATTTTCTAAGGACCTATTTTTGACAATAATGTCACATTGCAAAATCTGTAACATTTTCTTGAAATAAATGATTCTAATTTGTTGTTAAATATAAAGAAACAATGCAGCTAAATATCTATGATAACTAATCTCTCTGTCTCTCTGTCTCTCTCTGTCTCTCTCTGTTTCTCTCTCTCTCTCTCTCTCTCTCTCTCCTCTCTCTCTCTCTCTCTTCTCTCTCTCTCTCTCTCTTGTGTTGTGTGTGTGTGTGTGTGATGCTTTGAAAGACATTCCTGGGAACAGATTTGACTATAATTCTGTAAATGAATATTTTTGTTCTTTAATTGTGTAATAATCAATTAATTTCTCATTTAAGCATACATTTAAAGAAGATCCCAAATAGCATTAAGTTGAGTCCAACATCATATGTAAAATCTTAGTAAATAGCCAAAGCATTGAGAACACTGTTTACTGACTTCCAATATTTCCACCACTTACCATTTTCTAACTTAAAAGCACAGTGTTATCTAAGTTTGTAAACTAACAATTTTCCCTAGGATTTTCTTTTTTTCTGGTGTCCAAACAACAAAGCTCCAATCCAAACGGAGACATCAAAATACCATGACTCTCTGTACTGGATCTCAGTTTCATCACACAGCGAGAAAAACAGTTGGAGAGAGTTTTGCATACACTCCTTCCTGTGAGTTCAGATGTGTTGGTCAGCAGGGCTGTAGCATTAAAAATGCACGTTTCTGTAATGATGGTCCACAAGGAAGGAGGATGAAAGGTTACTTTGAATTGTCTTTGAAGGCGATAGATGGTGGAATAGCCTTTGATACCAGGAATCAGCACCAGTCTACTTAAATCAAGGACATCTGTCCTCTGAAGCCAGGGAGAGCAAAACATAGATATTGATGACTGACTCGGGCAGGGAATGAAGACGAGAAAATAGTTATTGCTAAGTGTTCAGAGAGCTATGGGAAAGAGTAAATAAAAGTGGACCACATTTCCTTTGGACAGATATGAAACAGCAGGCATTCTTTACTTGTCAAATGCAAAAGGTTTGGGGAATTTTTTTTTAAATGTGCCTTCTGGCTGGTTTGCTGGCAGTACAAGCTGCTCTTTCTCCCAAGACACCCCCAGCTATGTGCTTTTTCTATTAAACACATGACAAATATATGTGGCTTAACATTTTCATTATTCAAATTGGCTATAGGGAGATTCATTAAAGAAATAAAAGAGACAAAGAACTGAAAAACTCAAGTTAGAGAGTGTTAATATGTCATAACATTCATAACTAAATTGACTGGGAATAGCCACTTTGATTTGGAAGAACTTTTAGACATGAACAACTTTTTTATTCCACTTTATTTATTCTTCTTTCGTATTACATCCTGACTGAAATTTCCCCTTTCTTTTCTCAGCCCCAGTCTCTGCCTCCCCACCTTTCCTTTTCCCTGATCCATCATCTTCTCCCCTCTCTTCCCCTCAGAACAGAGCAGGCCTCCCAGGCATAACAACCAAATACAGCATAGCAAGCTACAATAAGACCAGGCACATACTCTCACATCAAGGCTGAGAAATGCAACCCAGTAGGAGAATAACAGCTCTAAAGGCAGGCAAAATAGTTAGAGACAGCGCCTGCTCCCACTTTTGGGAATCTCACAAGAACAATAAGCTACAAAATCATAACATATACATACAGAACGTAGATCAAATCTATATAGGCTCCCTGATACTATGAGCCCTCTTGAGTCCCTGACAGTTGATTCTGTGGGCAGTGATGAATACCACTGAAAGGTAATAACCTTCATAAATGACTACCTTGAATGTTTTCCTGAATATTTTTATTAAATTCTTTAGAAAAAAAACAGATTGCTTTCTGTTGCAACATGAGTAGCAAAGGCACAGTGCACACTCAGTGACAGGATCCTCTATTCAGAATATATTTTATCTTTGTCAGAAATCAGGGTGCCAAGTAGCTGATGAGTATAATCATCAGCTCATAAAAGACAGATGAAAACACGAATAATTTTAAGAACATACAGAATACAAAAGAAGAAAAGCTGTGATTTCAAATCAAGTATCTGAATCAAAGATCTAGTCATTCAGTCTCTGTTCAATATTTATTTTTGATCTGTTTATGTTTCACAAAACCTATTTCAAAAGAAATGTGTAGTTAATTACATAATTTACTGTAAGTTCAATTTTACACAATGCACACAAATATTCTATATACATTAAAATATGTTTATCCATGGACGTGAAAAAGAAAAAACTGTATTACTAGACAAACCATAAATTATAGCACTCATACTTAAGAATCACATGTGATTTTCCACATTAAATATCAAGTAACCATAGGATTGTTGAAATACATTTATAAATATATCCTTAAAATATCAACTACATGTGAATATTATTTGAATGGGAAAGTGAGACATTCTGTTTTAGAATGTTTATTAACCTGATATAACATCCGTACAGTGCAGGTTGCCTACAAGGATACAACATATTAATCATGGCTGACATTATTCAATAAATTTTTATGCATGTTCTTTAGCAAAACAATAAAATAAAACAAACAACTTTCTATTGATTGAAGTAGAAAGTCACAAAAGATGCATTACAAAAAATGTTCCTTGTATATTATGGAAACTTTTGACTAATGAAAATGATACCCATTTAGAGGCTTCTGAGAGACATCAGAGCTCAGAGAGTGGATGTAGCTACACAGGAGATATTAAGTAATAAACATTAATTTTCAAAAAGTGAATGAATAAGACAAAGATAATAGGGTGGATTATATTATTCAATATGAAGAGTTTTACAAAAAATAACAAAAGAGAGAAAAATAAAGTGGATATGCATATTATGTGGGAACATATCACTACAGGGTTCACAAATAATGGAACTAATATCATTTTGAGAGTAAACAATGCAGTTTTTGGTTTGTAAGTATAGTTTTCTGGCAAAAAAAAAAAAAACGATTATGTTTTCTTTCCTGCATTAAAAGATACTTTGACTGTTAGATCCTGCCATAGAAAAGTAATAGTAAATCAAACTTAGTATGGCTCTTTGAAAAAATGTGGTTTAACAATTATGACAACATGAAAAGCGAACTGACATTCTAACTAGAGAGATCTTGTTCTATTAATTATTAGAAATAATATGAACTGTAAAATATTAAAATGGTATAAAAGCAAAAGGAATAGGGGGGATGGGATGGGGTTTTCTAGGGAGGGGAAATAGGGGAAGGGGATGACATCTGAAATGTAAATAAATAAAATATCCAATAAAAAAGAAAAAATAATGATATTAAGTGCTCTAAATCACTTAACAGAACAGAAGTACATTTATTCTAGCCATTAATTTATGTCTAAAATTGATAGCATGATGAGGAGAGGCATATTTACTTCCCAGGAAATACATATACTTTACTGAGTACACAGTAAGCTGGTGCATTAAAAAAATAAGAATATCAAAAGGAAAAATATCAGCCACTTGACAGATAAGTCAACCAAATCCTGTTATACATCTAGCAACCAAAAATTCACCTTTTGATATTTGTATAGCTTTAGATCAGTCATCACATGATGAAATGCAATCAAAAGAGCATGTACAGACACATGGTGCTGGCTTATGACTTTAATTCCAGCACTCGGGAGGCATAAACAAAAGGATGTCTGTGTTCTAGTCCAGCCTTATCAGCAGAGCAAATATCAAGTTACCCAAGATGCACAAAGAAACCATGTCTCAAAAATAAATGAATAGCCGGGTGTTGGTGGCGCACGCCTTTAATCCCAGCACTTGGGAGGCAGAGGCAGGGGGATTTCTGAGTTCGAGGCCAGCCTGGTCTACCAAGTGAGTTCCAGGACAGCCAGGGCTATACAGAGAAACCCTGTCTTGAAAAACCAAAAAAAAAAAAAAAAAAAAAAAAAAGAATAAATAAATAAATAAAAGATCATGGTGTCACAGTATGATGATAAAACCGTGGCAAAGAGCCTGAATTAGAATATGAGGAAGTATTCAGTAATTTCAAGCTGACATAATATTTCTGAAGGGTAACAGGCCCCTCCTTCAAGTGACAGATTTAACCCAGACTTTAGTTCTTTTTATTGCATCTGTAAATTGTATGTCAGTTCATGTCTGATATAAATCAAATGAGAATCAACCAGCAGATACATTCATGAGGAAAATAGGCCATGTAAACATAATAAACATTATTAATCCATAAAGTAAACAAAATCTTGCCATTTTCAGGAAAATAAATGCTAAGGGAAATAATCCAGACATACAAAAATGATTGTTACATATTCTCAAAAATCTCTGAAAATGACAATTTGATTTCATGAAGAAACAAAGTTCAATTATAGACCCTGGAAGCTGAAAAAAAAAAACAGAAATTAAATAAGGGTCACCAAGACACACTAGGAGAGAAATAATAACTTCTGACATTCTGTAGCATATTTGATAGTGTATAGTAACAACCTATGCCAAATATTAAAGGAAAAAGTGTAGAATACTAAGAAAGTGTCCAGGAAAAGCATAATGACTGTCTGAGAAAGAAGTTCTATTGTTGTGATTTTAACACTTTATATTTTAAACAATATATGTGTGTATTACATTAGTATATCATGTTTTAAAATAATGAACATATTAATTTTTAAAAATTAGATAAAAGAAGATTTTTAAAAAGCACTAAACTTAGAAAGGACTGAAGACTGGTCTCGCATGACTGAGAAGCGTGGACTGATTAAGAATAATTCTCAACCACATTCCTTACATTTAAAAAGTGTGTCCAATTTGCAAACATTTAATCAATTATAGGATTATAGGTAGTAATTTGTCCATTTAATTTCCTAGTTCTGTAGTTTATGTTACGATATTGAAGAAAACTAATCCTCTATAGGGAAGCAGATACTGTAAAAGGTATTAGCAAAGTATCAGATCTACACCTTACTGTCAAAATGACAAGGGGAAAAAGGTAGCTCCCTGCATTTCCTCTAACTTTTCAGTATATTTGTGTTAATAATCGTATTAACAATGCACATGAAATTTGCATTTAATTTCCTAGAAATTACAGAGTGAACATCCTTAATAATCAAATTCCTTCAACTGTTAATATTTAAAGGCCACTGACAGGCAGCTAATTATATTTTCATTACAAAAGACATTTTAGGCCGGTCATTATTGTAGCTCTCATAAGTCACAGCTGGGTAAGATTGATGATTACTTTTTCATGCATGCTGTGCATGACAACTTCCAGAAATATAGGACCCAGCCAGTAGGAATGAAATTTTCAGGTGAATATCAATATGATTCCTCCATGTTCTATGCTAAAGTATGTGTTATCTTTAGCAACATGGTCTTACCATAAAGTTCTCAAGACTAAGAACGTGAACAAAAGCTGTAGTGTTTTAGAATCTATACGACCTCACTGGCCAACAGAGATTAGCCATCTGGCACTGGGATGCACATATACATATATATGCACATATACACGTATATATATAATTTAATATGCATATATTATAAATTAGATGCATATATATATTATAAAAAAGACTCTGTTACCTTATTAAAGGTTACACACATTTAAATTAGATTAGATTATATTAGATTGCCAAAGATACTTTTTGATGACGATTGACCCATATAAAGATAAGTCAAGTAGAGTCAGTATAAAATTGAAGACTTCAAAGACAAAAAGTGTTATCTTGCCACATAAGATCTTTTGCAGATAGAAACTCACAGAGGTTATTGATGCTGTGAACTAGACCTGAGAAAAATCAGACCAAAGAAAATTCTGTTGTGCTCTTGGGAAGTGGAGAGCAGTCTCACTATTTATTGAGACATTATTGGCAATTGATAGTGGCTAGAAGAAAAAGTTTATATAAATGTAGAACTCATCATATGTTAGCTACCTTCCAGACATAAGTCCACACATTTAAAATGTATTTGTTTTTGTTTGTTTTGTTTTTTTATTAGATATTTTATTAATTTACATTTCAAATGTTATCCCCTTTCCCTGTTTCCCTTCCGAACACCCTTTCTCCCATCCTCCCTCCTCCTGCTTATATAAGGGTGCTCCCCCACCCACCCACTCCCACCTCCCTGCCCTGGCATTCCCCTTATCTGGTGCATTGAGCCTTCACAAGACCAAGGGCTTTGCCTCTCACTGATGCCCCACAAGGCTTTCCTGTACTTACATATGCAGCTGGAGCCATGGGTTCCTCCATGTGTACTTTTTGGTTGGTGGTTTAGTCCTTGGGAGCGCTGGGGGTTCTGGTTGGTTGATATCTTTGTTCTTCCTATGGGGTTGCAAACCCCTTCAGCTCTTTCAGTCCTTTCTCTAACTCTTCCATTGAGTTCCCTGTACTCAGTCTAATGGTTGACTGAGAGCATCCACCTCTGTATTTACCAGGCTCTGAAAAAGCCTCTCAGGTGACAGCTATATCAGGCTCCTGTCAGCATGCACTTCTTGGCGTTAGCAATAGTATCTGGGTTTGGTGATTGTTATGGGATGGATCACCAGGTGGGGCAATCTTGGACTTGATGAAGTAAGTAGAGAAAAATAGCAACAGGAACAGGATAAAGAGGAGAGGAAAGGAGTAAAAATGAAGAAGAGGAGGAAGTGGAGCAGGAGAAGCAAAGGGAAAGGGGGACAGAAGGGAAAGAGTAGGGCGTGGAATGAGGAGACAAGAGAGAAGAGCTTGAGTAGTAGGAGAAAATGAATAGGAGGAAGAGAAGAAGAAGAAGAAGAAGAAGAAGAAGAAGAGAAGAAGAAGAAGAAGAAGAAGAAGAAGAAGAAGAAGAAATGAAGAAGAAGAAAGTAGAAGAAGAAGAAGAGGAGAGAGGAGGAGGAGGAAGGAGGAGGAGAAGGAGAAGAGAAGGAGAAGGAAGAGGAGAAGAGAAGAGAAGGAGAAGGAGAAAGGGAAGAATAGGAAGAGGAAGAAGAAGAAGAAGAAGAAGGATGATGATTTTGGGGTAGTGATTTATTTCCTTGTTTTGAGGTACTTTGTGAGAAAACATGTATTTTAGTATTCTGTCTAAACTCACCTCCACTGTTATCTGGCAACAGCCAGGTATGCTCCTCCCCACAGTTACCTGGCAAAAGCCAGGTAGGATTGCCCACTATAAAAGGGGCTGCTTGCCCCTCCTCCCTCTCTTACTCTCTTAATCTCATTTTCTCTTGCCTCTAGCTTCCCTCTGTCCCCTCGGCCCTCCCCCCTTCCCTTCCCTCTCTCTCCACATGGTCAAGTCCAGCTTCTACTCCTCTACTTCTCTCCCTCTCTCTCTCTCTCTCTCTCTCTCTCTCTCTCTCTCTCTGTATCTACTCCCTTCCCCATGCCCTGAATAAACTGTATTCTATTGCTATACCTGTGTGTGACTGGTCCCTCAGGGGGAAGAAATGCCTCTGTATGAGCCTACTGAGACATCCCCTTCCATCATTGGTCCCCTTCCATCAATGTAAAGTTGAATGGGTAGGAAAAAAGAAAGAATCTGAACAAACTTGGTAGAGAAGAAGATTATGGACAAAATATATTCAGATTTCAAAATTGTTTTAAATAATAAAAAATAAACCTCTCAACAGGGGAGGAAAAATAGTGTCTGCTTTTTGCCCCATTCTTGATTTTCCTAAGATGTGCAGAAATATCAAATTTTTTAGGATAAAAAGAAATTTTCATTGTTTCAATGTACTTTCTAAATGAAAACATATTTATTCTAATTGTTTTAAGTCAATCAGTGTTGTTATATATAATCTGATTAAATTTCCATGACAATAATTTAATATTTCACTGAGGTAATTATCTCTCTTAATTTAATAGTACTAGTTTCATTTTATCATTAATTACCATTATAAATATTATAAATATTAAAACCATGAGTGCACATTTATTATCCTGACAAGCATGGATATTACTTCCTTTTCATCAACCTTCATTAATAAGGATATTTGCATTCCTATACATGGAATTTTATTATTTTCTGAGCCTCCTCAAGTTGCTTTTGTTTCTTCTACTTTGCAAGCCAGAAACTAAGTTGCCAAGAAATGCAATAAAGTAGACATAAAATAATACATCAGTATTAAATGAATACTTCATTATACCACCAGACCTAAATAGTACCCTGTGTTTGAATAAAATAATTTTATATTTACATCTTCTATGTTTCAACATATGTAATTTGAGTTTATCATATAGTTATACATTTACATTGAAAGTTAATAAAAGGAAATTTGAAAAATATGGTACATTTTTTCAAGTTTTGTCATTCTTTTTCTACAGTTTTAGATATTTGCTTCTTTTCTCTGTACAAAATTTGCAATGTCATTCTCACAGAAGTCAGCTTGAATCATTTAACAAGGAATACAATTAATAAAATTTTATTGCAGAATACAGATATTAACCATTGTAAATGCTTCCAAAGGAAAATTCAACTTTAATATGTTTTAATATTTATAGTAACATGCCATAAAGGGCATTTTAGAAATACAACATGCCAAATCTATCATATTTAATGATGTCACATTTTATGCTAATTAAACAGCATCCACCATCATTTACACAAATTTTATCAATAGAATGATAGAAATTAGTATATCACTTCACCAGTTTCATAATGTTTCAAATCAGAAAACTCTGATGATGATGATGATGATGATGATGATGATGATGATGATAATGATGATGATTCTTTAATTCTTTTTACAGTCCCCCTCCCGGTCTGCCCACTGACAGCTGACAGTTCCTCATTCCATTCCTCCTCCCCTGTCTCCAAGAAAATGTCCCCACCCCACCAGACCTTGCAACTCTTGAAGGCCTCAAGTCTATTGAAGGTTAGTTGCATTTTCTCTCACTGAGGACAGACGTGGCAGTCCTCTGCTGTCTGTGTGTTGGGGGCCTCATATCAGCTAGAGTATGCTGCCTGATTGGTGGTTCAGTGTCTGAGATATCTCGGGGATCTAGGTTAGCTGAGACCGCTTGCCTGCCTATGGGGTCATCCTCCTCCACAACTTCTTCCAGCCTTTCCCTAATTCAATCACAGGGGTCCCAACTTCAGTCTAATGGTTGGGTGTAAGTATCTGTTTCAGTCAGCTGCTTGTTCAGCCTTTCAAAGGACAGCCATGCTAACATTCTGTTTGTGAGCACACCATAGCATCAGTAATAGTGTTAGGCCTTGGAGCCTCTCCTTGAGCTGGATTCCAGTTTGGTCTGATTACTGGACTCCCTTGCCCTCAGTCTCTTCTCCATTTTTGTCCCTGGAGTTCTTTTAGACAGGGACAATTCTAGGTTAAATTTTATGACTGTGGGATGGTAACCCTATCCCTCCATTTGATGCCCTTTTTTTTTTTTTTTTTTCTATTGTAGGTGGTCTCTATCAGTTCCCTCTCCTCACTGTTGGGCATTTCATCTAAGTTCCCTCCCTCTGAGTACTGAGAGTCTCTCACCTCCTAGGTCTCTGGTACATTCTAGAGGGTCCCCTGACCTCCTACCTCCTGAGGCTGCCTGTTTCCTGTCTTTCTGCCTGCCCTCAGGGCTCCACTCTTGTCACCTCCTCCCTCAATGCCTTATCATGTTCTCCTTTTCTCCTCCCTGTCCTCTCTTCCAGCAAGGTCCCTCCCTCCCTCTGCACACTGTGATAATTTTCTTTTTCCATCCTAAGTGGAATTGAGGTATGCTCACTTGGGCTCCTCGACTTGTTAAGCTTCTTGAGTTCTGTGGATTGTATCCTGGGTATTCTGTAATTTTTCGCTAATATCCACTTATTAGTGAGTATATACGAGAGAATATTTTTCAATACATTTTTTTAATTTACAGAATTTATAAGAATTTAGTTCAAAACACTAATTTTATATCATAAAACTTGTATCAGCAAAGGAAACAAAGATTATTCTTTGGCAAATTGGGTTTCAAATAAATAAATCACCTCAATAACAATAAACAAATCAAATTATAGAGTTTTATAACTATACTTAGAGATAATTTAGAAAAACCACAAATTTTTAGACAGTTTAATGTCAAGAAATAGAGCTAAATACTGCTGTTATCTTTTCATTAACTAAATCATAAGCTTTCAATAGATGCAGGTAAATAATTATTTTGAGTATAAAAATAGTTTTGAATGTAATTATTTTTACCATACTTTCTATGTAATATGATATTCACCTATATTGTACATATATAGCATATTTAGAGAAGAATCATTTTGATATCATTAAATATGCCTGCAAAACCATTTTAATTATAAGTATAGTATTAAAGTTATATTTATAATATACTTGAAACTGAGCCTAGAGTGGTGGTTTTGCAGATAATTCGGGTTCTGTTAACAGCAGCAAGATAGCAGTCACAACTTTTGTAATTCCAGTTTCAATGGATATGTTCTCTCTTTTGACCTTAGTGTGTTCATGCATGCCTACAGTACACATACATAAAACCAGGTACACACATATAAATATAAAAGAAAACTAATGACCTCACATCTATTATCATAAAAGGAAAACTGATGTTTAAAAAATGAAGCTGGTGGAGGCAAAATGACTTAGTAGAGAATGGCTGGCAACATGATTCAAAGGAAAAAGTTTCAGGCTGGCAAGCCTGAAGCCCTAAACTTAATCCCAGAAACAGCGGGGTGAAAGGCAGGGGCCACCACCTCAAGTTGTCCCTGTAATATTCAAATGATATCATTGTTATATAAGTTCTTTCTCGCTCACACGAAATAAATTTAATTTAAAAATTAAAACTAAATAACTTGAAACTGGCAGCATTTGTGTGAATCTGAAGTGCTCTTTTCACAGGGTAAGTGCATCCAGGTGACAGAAAATTTACATCCTTCCTAGCCTATGCACTGAATCTTATGTCAAATTAAAAAAAAAAAAAACTTTCTCCTCTTCTTTTTAATTTCCTAGCATGTAATTGTTACTTGTGAATGGTATATTCATGTCTCATGCCAAGCAAAATATGCTGCCACACGTTAACATTTTAAACTAAAGTTACATTACTAGGTATGGCCGCTGGAATCCTATCTGTCTATAGCTCTGTTACTTACATTCTAAGAGCTTTAACTGGTTATTCAAGGTGAACTTTAACTAAATGAGCAGTGAGGCCACTCCTTAGTCACAGTCACCATATTTCAAATACTCAAGAGTTCCAGGTCATCACAAATTCCTGAACTGCACAAACATAAAATATTAGCACTCTGCCTGCTTTCTGTCAATCCATAGCAGGTAGGGAAAGCATTGGTTGAGAAATTAGCTCAGACTTTGTGAGTGTATGCTTTCTCCTCCATAGAGCTACTCAGTTATAAACAGTTAATAAAGCAGTGTGATTGTTTTCCCAAACAAATAGGAGAAGGTAGCATGCCAAATTTTGCATGACAGATTACTTCTACTTACATTAACATTTATCTAGATTAACCTATGTAAATACTTAAATATTTTAAAAATGCTTAACTTATTATGAGTCTGTTAGGCCCTGGGTCCAATGTTTTAGGATCATACATAATTATTAATGGTTAAGTAGTAGAGTAGTTATGCAATCATCAAGTAAAATGTAAACTTACTTCATTTTTCATTGTTATCTCAAAGTATTTTAGTATTATACTAAAATAGTTTTATACATAATTTAGATACTATATATTTAATTTCTTATTAATTTGTATTGCTATTTAAGAGAACTGATTTTTGCAATACCCTTAAGTGATACGTTGTACAGTCACCACCCATTTAAAACTATTTACTAAATAATTTTTGTAAAACTTCAAATTTATTGTTATGAGATTACTTTTAATTCCCTATCACATTTTTAGATATACACATTATATTTATTTTATTTTTATTTATTTTTAATTATTTTTTTACAGTCCAGACTTCGTCTCCCTCCCAGTCTGCCCACCCCCACCCGACCACTTCCCATGCCATTCCTACTCCCCTCAACCCCCTGTCTCCAGAGGATATCCCCACCCCCACCCCATTAGACTTCCCTGCTCCCTGGGACCTCAACTTTCTCTAGAACTAGTTGTATCTTTTCTCACTGAGGCATTCTCTTCCTCCCCATTTAATCCTCCTCCCTTTCTTAAAAAAAATAAAATAAAATAAAAATAAAAATAAAAAACAGAACGCCTCCCTTGGATATCCATCAGCCTTGGCATACCAAGTTGCAATAACACTAGGTTCATCTTCTCTTATTGAGGCGAGGCAAGGCAGCACAATAGAGGGAACGAGTCCCAGAAGAAGGCAACTGAGTTAGAGACAGTAGCTACTCCTACTGCTATTAGTCCAACATGAAGAACAGGATACACAACTATTACATATGTGCAGAGGGGCTTAGGTCAGTCACTTCCATGTTCCCTTCTTGGCAATTGAGTCTCTGTGGAACCCTATGGACACAGGTTAGTTGATTTAGTACGGTTTTTGTTGTTGTTTATTTGTTTGCTTGTTTGGTTGGTTGTTTTTGGTTGTTTGGTTAATTGGATTTTGTGTTATCCTTGACTCCTCTCTCTCCTACAATCCTTCCTTCCCCTCTTCCCCAAGATTTACCAAGCTCCGTCTAATTTTTGGTTGTGGGTCTCTGCAATTGCTTCCATCAGTTGCTGGGTGAAGGCCCTCTGGTGATATTTATGCCAGGCTCCTGTGTACTCTTCCAGAGGTCCT
Source organism: Mastomys natalensis (assembly GCA_021653895.1). NCBI lineage: Eukaryota > Metazoa > Chordata > Mammalia > Rodentia > Muridae > Mastomys > Mastomys natalensis. The sequence goes on from JAJTUV010001281.1 coordinate 819,560, forward strand.
GAGTTCAATTCCAAGCAACCACATTGTGGCTTATAACAACTGTAATGGTATCCATTATCCTCTTCTGGTGTGTCTGAAGATAGTGATGGTGTACTTAGATACAATAAATAAATAAATAAATAAATAAATAATAAATATTTAAAAATTAGTATTAATGCTAGGCTCCCTTACATGGCAAGGGTCTCGGGCTGGATAGTCATTGATTGCCATTCCCTCAATTTCTGCTCCATCTGTTCTCCTGCACATCTTATAGGCAGGGAAAATAATATGTCAAATGTTTTGTTCATAGCTAGGTGTCTCAATACCTACACTTGAAGTCTTGCCTGTTTATAAGACATGGCTGGTTTTAGGTTCCAGATCCCCCATTACTCAGAGTCTTATGCTCCTGGAAATTTCCATTGAGATCTTTCCAGGAGATCTTTCCCCTTTAATGTAAAACTAGAGAATCCTTTAGATAGTAGGGAAGGATGTAACATGCAAGATCTATTGTCTTAAGGATCTCTAGTTTTACATTATCAAAGAAACTAAACTCATCAGTAATATCCTATAGAATATTGCAGTGCAATGTAAAACAATCATATCATTATGATGCTATTTTCTTAACTTGTTATATATAGTTAATTATTTCTTTGTTATTGTAATGTTACAAATATTGATCAATACACGACACTATACTTGATTTGTTATCTCTTAAAACATAGTGCTAAAGAAACTAATCTTAAAACCTTTCATATGTAGAATACCTACAAATCTAAAATTTTAAAATTGAGTGATTACTTATCTTTTGTACTTTGTTTGTTATTTTTCTGAGTATAAACTTAAATAAAAGTATTGGTACTGCATTTATTGTATTATGATTCTGCTATTTTAGAGATTTGGACTATAATATAGATGTTCACTGTCAAATGTCTCACTTGTTATGAAAAGTCAAATTTTGAACTTCTCAATGCTAAAGACTCCTATATACTGAGAAGCAGAACAAAATTATTTATTAAGGGCTTGATGGGGTACAAAAAATTGATTTGTATTCCTTTAAATTGATGCATTTATATTAAATGCTTGGAACATAGTCAACAGAAACAGTTACAGCAAATAAATAAACCTTAATTCAACCAGAACATTTGATTAATGACCATTTCAGCTTCATTCAACATGCTAGAAAATCAAGTTCTAGCAGCAGACTGATATAAGCAGAATGTCAGATCAGATCATGCAATACTTTTCAGTCCTAATTTATTATTTAAAATACATATAACCATTTCACATATCAATAAATTAATGTATAGAAAGTAACTGTTTTTATTTGTAATATATGAAGGAAAGAATAAAGAAGGTGAATGAAAGACAATAATATTAACTTCTTAGGGTAGAGGGTGAAATTTAAACTTATAATCATAACATACATCGTAAGCTTTTATAGTTACACCATGTGTGGGGCATTTTTCTCTTAAAAGTCATTAGCTGAACCTTTGTGAGCCTTAGTGCTACTGAGGAAATAAATCCAACAATACTCATCCCCTAGATACCTCAGTCCTTCAGATGTATATAACGCTGTTTGAGATGAACACTATCATAAAACAATCATTGAATAGATTCTGTAAGAGTATATTTTAACTATTTTATTAGACTACTACATAATAATCTTGTTTTATGACAGATGTTGAATATGTGCCTGTAATTACATAAATTGAATAAATAATAACAATAATAATAAATTGAATTGAATAATAATAAATTGAATAAAATAATATGTCCCAAAAGAGCTAATATTTGTGTAATGTTTAATAATATTTGTGTAATTATTGAAGAATATATGGAAACATGGCTCATAGTTACTAGTACTACTTACTCTTGCTATCTGGATTTGATTCCCAGCGCCCACATGATGGCTCACCATTATCTGTAACACTAGTTTGAGGGGATTCAGTGTCTTCTTCTGCCTCCAAAGTCAATGTACATGCATGTTACACTGACATATGTGTACAAAAACACTAATGCAGATAAAATGAAAAAATATTTTTTAAACGTAATTATTTAAAAATATTTTTTTATGTCAAAGAAGTATGAAGACTATTGTTCAGAAAAGTATTATAGTCAATTTTGAATAGAATCTATCGAAATGATTTGCAGAAAGGATAATTTTAGAATGCATAATTTGTGTCATATGGAGTAAAAGGAAAAGATTATACAAGACATATTTATAATATTTATGTATTCCTGTGTGTGCATGCACTTGAAATGCATGCAGTGTTAATGCAAATGTGGGTGAATTAGATGACAAATTTCAGAAAATTCTATGAGTTTCATCCATTACAGTACAGTCATTAGGAGGGAGAAGCAACCAGATTTTCCTATTAGCTGTCTCAGCCCCAAATAACTTATTTTTATATTGATTTAGTATGATTCTGTATGCCATTTTATGGAAGGATCACACATGTAGAGATCAGAAGAAAACTTAAGGGTGTCATTACTACCATGTGGTTCCCAGAAATTGAGCTCACATAGTAAGTGTTGGGAGCAAACATCTTTCCATGCTAAACCATCTCATGGCTTTAGGAGCTACTGCTCCTAAACCACACAGAAATACTCATAGAGACAATGCCAAACCTCACAGAGACAAAGCCTTGGAAAATCGATTGCAGTTATAAAAGGAAATTAATTCAAATTAGAAGTCTGATATTTTGTTTTTCTTATTACATAGCAGAATATCTGTGCATTCACTATTTCTAAACAATTAATATGCCTTCAAAAATTATTTTGGCAGAGCCTGATACTAGAAGATTTTGATATCTGACATATTTTAGGTTGAGTAAATGTTTTAGAATATTGTAGTAGATTGATTTAATTATAAATGTATAATAATGGCTTAAAGATAGAATAATTTGAACTAGAAGTTATAAGTACTTTTCTCATTAAACATGAGTCTTTGTATACTTAGTGTTTTAAGGTACACAGCATAATATACTCACAGGAATTCCTTGAAAATAAATTCAATGAATACAATGATAATATTCTGTTTTTAAAATCAGATTCAAATGATTATCTTTGCTATAATATCCTTTTATTATATGCATTTATTAACAATTTACCTCCATTAGTAAAAAAAGACTGGTGTGGATTATTTTGAAATTATTTTCTATAATTTCCATTTTAAATTCACTCAAACCAGTAATTACTAATTATCTGATTAAATGGCCTTCTGTAGATTTCCATTTCTACAGAGGCTTTGTAATATTTCTTAGTCAATATATATAATAATATATATAAATATATATATATATATAATTTTTATCTCTGTGTGTAATATTTTCTATATCCTTCAATCTGTAATTCTTTTACAACTATATATAACAAATGTATTTAATAGCTTTGTTCCTTTATCAAAAATATTATTTAATATTCATTGTATCACTTACTGTAAATAAAGTAGACAATAGAATAACAAATGATGGCCTCATAGAATTAAAATTTTTACTATTGAAGAAACACATATACTTTAAATAAACAAAAAGAGCTGGGCAGTGGTGGTGTATGCCTTTAATCCCAGCACTTGGGAGTCAGAGGCAGAAGGATTTCTGAGTTTGAGGCCAGCCTGGTCTACAGAGTGAGTTCTAGGACAGCCAGGGCTATACAGAGAAACCCTGTCTCGAAAAAAACAAAAAAATAAAAAAATAAATATAAAATAAAAAAATAAATAAAAAAAAATAAACTGTGACATGTTTTAGAATCATGTCACCATATACCTGTGCATCTCCTCAATTCTAACTTCATCCTGTTTTAGCTTTTTATATGATAACAATTTTGCAATATCTGAACAAGAAATATTTTACTTGAAAGATGAACAAGAAACATAGCTCACACTTGTCTCCCATAAAAATGTTTTATGCTTATTTGTATGATGAATACTTTATAAAGATGCTCAGTAGTTTCTGTCCTTACTAAAATAAAATGCAGACTAGCTTGTGAGAAGTCTTCTGACATGAATAATAACAATAACAATAATAATAAGTAATAACGATATAATAAAAATAATACTTTAAGTAAATAAAGTTTTATTTATATAAACGAGCAAAAGACCTGGCTTTCTGTAGGATCATATTTCAGTGACCACTGATATGTATTAATTACTCCCTACGTCAATCTATTTTATAAAACATGTGCATTACTTGCACAGTCAACAAATCTGTGAGGGTGTCTCCTGATGTGGTTTTCCTCTCTAGCCATTCTGCTGAGGTTCCAGGCTGGCTCCTGCTTCTTCCTAGAGTGGTTTACAAATAGGACTAAGACTCATTTTGAATAACAGTCTCAGCACTACAGATTAATCTGTATGAGCTCAGGCATGTGTTCACAGAAAGCTGCAATTGTTTTCTTCCAGTGTTAATAACAAAATTTACAACTTAACATTCTTAAAAGATCATATACATAAGTAGTAGAAAATGGTAATTCAGACCTTGGGAAATAATAGCCACTTATTAACACAAATCCAGATTTTCTACAGAATAATAAGACTTTTTGAAACTTAGCTGACTTCATTGGGGAATAACGGCTATAATTTATTATGCACAAAAACATAAAGAAATTGTAGGATATAACAGTAGATTTTATGAAAGTAGAGGGTAAAATAATGTCAGTACTTCTTTCTTTTTCTAATAAGTGTAAATAAAATTTAGTAAGGAAAAAATAATTATGCAAAGCAATTCCTTGCTCTTACAGTGTATTCAAACCAAGTGTGATCCCTGTGTATTTTTCTGATAAATTTCTATTTTTCTTTAATTTATGTCAGAAAAAAATTAAAACCATATTCTGGAAAAGAAAATCTCAAAGCTCATATTTTTAAAATGTCACTTCACAATATTCTGTTATTGAATGAAATTGAAATCACTGATTATCAGAATTTGCAGAGAGAGGAGGAAAAGTATTGTACTTGAAAGATGTACATTTTTGTAATGAAGAGTTTGGGTGATTTTTATCTTAAAAAGGGAAGGATGATAGTTTAGAATCTCTTATCTTTTCAATGTAATTTTACTTCCTCAGTGTTTATCTAAATCATGTAAAAAATGGTATTTTTTAAAAAGGTAACATTTCAATTATTTGATATAATGAGAAAGCTAGGCTGATTCCATGACAGACTTCAAGTTGACAGTTAAGTAGACTATTCCTAAGAAATGAGCATATTCAGGCAAGACCAGACAAGTCTATTACTAATAGAAAATCGCCAGGCTCCAGCCTTGATGCCCCTACATTGGTTCCAGAATGACTAGAGATATAGTAAGATAAAGCTCATCCACTCTGGATCCCCAATTTGCTTTAAATCAAGCCTGCAAGCTCATGTGGTTGTCTATCATGGGAATGGCAGACCCCAGCATGCAGGACTTGTGGAGAATTAAACACTCTTTACCTTTTTATACTCTTTGAGTCCAGAATATCATTCTTTGGAGAATCATGGACCTTTAAAGTTGACATTTCAGTTCCAGCAGGGCAAGCTTCTCGCCTGTATTGCCTCAAGACCAGGGCAGTGTGGCAGAGCAGATGGCTATGTGCTCGAAGGCAAGGAGCTGGAGTTCTATCTTCGGAAGATCAAAGCCCGGAAAGGCAAATAAGCCATCCTTCATAGCTCGTGTAATAAAGGTGTTTGCTGTTGTAAAAAAAAACAAAAACAAAAAAAAAGTTTCTGGGGTTGGATGGATGCTCAGTTATTAAGTGTATTGGCTGTTATTCGAGAGGGTATAAGTTCAATTCCCATCATTTACATGGCAGCTCACTATTTTCTATAACTGTGTTTGACGTCCTGTTCTGCTAAGCAGATGTACATGGAGACAAAGCACTCATATACTTAAAATATACAAATCATAAAATGAGTTGACTTTTAAGAAAAAAGAAAAAAATCTGATAAAATGTGTGTAAACTTCTAGTGTTATTCCTGGTGAGGAGGTTCACACAAAACCACAATGCTTTATTCTGTTAGAAAAATGTATCTACAAATAGTAGATCAATGAGGGAAACATTATTAATGCTGTCATATATAGTAATGGTTATTATGGATTCCAAGGCAGCCAAGGAAGATTATATTGCATCTTAATAAGGCTTATATGTCATTAAAAACCCCAAGATATAGAACATAATGTAAGTACTCCTAACTTCGTTTTGATCCTGGAATATAATCCCTAAATTTCTATAGTACTGATGGTTTCTCACAAAGTAACAAATTTCTTTTAATGGTATGATCATATAACAAATTAAAAACTGACTAGAACAATGTCATTACTTTAAATTTTGTTTTGGTTCTCATACTCTGTAAGTCACAATTACAGAGCACTTACACATTAGAGTTCTTATGGATACTATCCAGTGACAAGCAGTAGGACACCTCAATATTTTCTTAAGGGAGCCCTTTGTAGATTGATCCCAGTGTCCTTTCTCCTCACCCAAAATAAACCTTGTTTAGCTACAAGACAAGCTGCAAACTAGATTCATGGTCCAGCATACCTGCCCATGTTTGAGGAATCTTACATTAAACATGCAACCAGGAAATCTACTTTTTCTTTATTTCTGTCTCTTTTAAAAGCTTTAGTTAAATGCCTGCTTGATTTAACACTCAGCAGTAAAACCTAATGACTGAGTATCAGAAGATTAGTTGGGACAGAAATAATAATCATTGACTTTTTTGATCACTGCAAAATATATTAATATAAACATTGTACATTATTAAAAATCAATTCAATATATATTTATGTAATATAGTATATATTAATTATTTATAATAAATATAATGTGATATTATATACTAACTATATATTAAATAATCTATCTATATGTAAATATATAACATATTATTATATATAATTATAATCTATAGTACATATAATATTTGAATGGCCTAACCGTGTATAGAAAATTTCTAGTGCATGTATTTATATTATCAAGTATGATTTTTAAATATACAATGTAAGATAACAAAAATAAAAGGAATAAGTTGTGGAAATAAAGTGGATCTATAAAGATGTTGTCTCCTTTAAATAATATATAAGCTGACCTGAAGCATACAGTATGTTAGAGAAATTCATTTTTCCAACTTCTAAATTTCCAGAAGTCTTTATATCCTAGCCCTTTATTTATTTTGAAATTTCACTTTGACAAAGCAAATTTTTCTCATCTAATTTTCATCTAATATGTTTTTCTGCCACCATAACATAGCTAAGAATCTTTTTTCTTGCCACGAGAATATAGAGAAAAGTAAAGATAACTCCTCTTTGAAAATCAACATATTAACAAAAGTAATTTGTCTTTCACTAAAGTGGTCCATTAAAAAATGTTTTTGTATATTAGATAAGAGATTTCAGGGATTGATTTATTAAAAGGTATTTATTATCATCTTTATTTTTAGACCATGCAATTTTTCAGTGTTTGTATTTTAACTATTCAGTGTATTTTGGTTTCACTCTATTGCTAAGTAAAAGTATTACATCAATATGGACAGATGTGCCATGCCAAATATTGTCATGGCTGTTAACCCTCTTTGAGAGAATCTGTTCTCAGAGAATGTAATATTTATAATTATCCTTTATCTATCATAAAATAGTCATAGCAAAAAGGAATCCAAATCATGACATACCAAATTCTCATATCTTGTCAAAGTTGTAGTATAAGACTGATAAAAACTATTGTTATTTAAATAAAGCACAGAAACAACCCATCTCAACATTCTTGGTTATGTTACTACATGTAACATCCAGCTATACAAAACACTTAAGGAACTATGTCAGGATTCTTGAGGAAACAAAAATTATTTATAGTGACCTGAATAGAGAATGATACAAAGAAATGAGGGATGGAGAGGTAGAAACAATGAGGAGAATATGGGGTGAGGATATAAGCAATTAATTTAGTTGAAATCTGCAGGGAGAATAATCCTCTAGTCGGATATTCAATTGGAGCTGATGTTTCAATCAGCATTTCAAAAACTATCCCTAGATAGAATTTTTTGCTGGTTAAGTGATACTAGCTTTTTTCTCAAATCTTAATTTCTTTAGAAACCACCCACTTATGAAAGATAATTTGCTTCATTTTCAGTTTGTTGATTTCAATTCTAATAATCTCTAAAACAAATTTTCACATGATACTTTAATTGCTATTTGATCAAATCTGTCTACCACAGCTCATGTCAACAAGCAAAATAAAATACTTACATAAAAGAAATATATAGAACAGACAAAAATAAAGAAATAAATAGCTATTGCTTTATAACTTACATTTGTGAGTTCCAACACTGAAAAGAGCCACCAGAAGGTCATACTAAACTATGTGGTTATTTTCCTATTCAATCTGTGTTGTGAAGCAACATACTGTTTCAAGTAAGTGAAAATGAAATAATGAAAATTAAGATTTGAAAGAGAACTAATAATGCTAGGCATACAAGGAACACACTTGAACAAAAATGTGCATGTGACCACTCCTGGATATAGTTGAAGAGGTTTTCATTGTAGGTATGAGGTAGAACAGAGCCATAGAAGCATTCACACTGAACCAGACCAGCAGACTGAACGGTGCCATGAGAGGCAAGAGAGGGTAGGTAGAATTAGAGAGGAGGGGAAAATGAGAATTAGAGAAAGAGGAAATGTTGGCTTTGCATACACGCCAGATTTTGGATAAAAGGAAATTTTAGGATCTAACACACTCGAAATATTGTATAAGTTACAAAGAACTTTTACAATACATAAGATGGTTTTATTCTTAATAAATATTTTCATTCATAAATGGACAGAAGTCAAAAGCAGATTAAAAGCTCTTAGTGAATACGTATCTACCAATGCAGTCATCTAATATATTAGTAGCTGTATTTCGTATATAGATACGTTCTCCACTTGCAAAGAAGATCACTAATAACAACAGTAACACTTGCATGGATGGATTTTTGCCTTCAGGTAATTAGAGTGAGGCAATTTCCTTCCTGGTTTATCCATCCTACAGGAAACCTCCAGGACTCAAACTTATTCAAATTCATCTCAGCAGCTCTACTCAGTCACACTCCAGGGTATTACTTTAACAGGATCTAAATCTCCACACTTTAATGACAGCTCAAGCAATTAACATCTCCTAAAGGGAATCTAAATGCAAACAGCTTATGCAAACCAATATCCCTGAAGGAGAGTTTAAGCACCTAACCCTAAGGAACAACTTATGCAAACAAGTTTCAGGAGTTTACCCTTAATAAACATTTATTCAAATACATACCCTTAAGCACACTCTGAAGCCTGACTAACACTTTACACACACACACACACACACACACACATTTCCTTGGCACATGGCCATATATACCGCGTGGAACATTCCTGATGCGTCTTTGCCAAGGCGACTTTATTGATAAGTATCCTAGATTTTATTAAATTCAGTAAAAGGGGCAAATTAAAATTGACACAAGAGATTACCAAAATATTTTATGGGGTTTGGCTTTAGTTAGGTATCTGTTGGTAAAATAAAATTCCTGAATGTTCTGGAGATTGAGAAGTTCAAGAATTGATAAACCTTTTGACCCATTGTAGGAAAAATAGAAGAACAAGTTGTCTTTATCATTAGAAGCAGATAAAATAAAAAAAGACTCTGTTAGTTTATAACAACCCATTCCCACTGACCCTAATCCAGTTCTAGAAGATTTCAAACTTACTTATTCCTGTGAGAGCTGACTCAGTCAAGTCCTATAAGTGGGAAATTAAGAGCCTAGCATCTCCCAAAAGACCCATCTCAACACACTGTAAAAATAGCAAACTCAACACTTTAGTAGCTGACGGAACACAGGTGTGACTTAACAGTATTTATTGAACTATTAGTTTTATATTTTATATTGATTTTGTTTGTGATGGTAAACATTTATAATAAGAACGAGTTTATTGTAAAATTTTTAATAAACTTTTTGTTTTCTTTTCCAAAACAGAAGTCAAAAATTTAAAAAAAAATAGCCAGATATGGTCAGAGATGGCTTTAGTCCCAGCACCGAGGAGGCAGGGGCAGGAGGATCTAAGTGAGTTCAAGTGTGAGTATGGTTTACAAAGAGAGTTCCAGGAAGTCCAGTGCTACCTAGAGAAACATTGCTTCAAATAGAGAATAATAACAGCCATAAAAATCTAAAAACCTAAATACATAAATAATAAATTAATACATTAATAATAAATTAATGATTCAGGAATTGTATAGTTCATATAACATATACCTTAGATTATATATTAAACATTTTATAAATTTCAATTTTTACATATTTAAAATATGATTACAATTTTATTTCTGGACATGAAAACTTAATATTGGTGAGAATTCTGTTATTTGCTCTTCACGAATAAAATAAGTAAAATTCAATCCTTATAAAATAATTGTTTTGCACAGTCTAAATATTGCTCTCACATTCTGGCATCTATCTGTTTCTTGCCTTCAGTTCTGTTCATAAGATAATCACCAAGATCCCCACCTTGTTCTGTAAACTTCTCACAACATTTTACTATTATAATCCTTTCTATAACCATTATTGTCTTTTCAAAGAACCTTACAGCATTCATTGTAATGAGAAATGATTTGAAAGACAGTATATTATTTAAATATTAATTTGCTTTACAAAATGCTACAATTTTAAAAGAGAAAATCAGAAGACAATTCAGCATAAGTTTTGATTATTCAATGATTATATTATAAAACTCAAAGCAGGATTTTTGTAGGATCACAGACGTTCAGTTTTCTCATACAGCACATCTGCAGTTGACATACTGAGAGTCCTTTCTAGTTAGCACATCACATCTGCAGTTTACATCAGAAGAGTCATTTTCATTTAGTTATGGGGCTGAGAGGAAAAGATCCAATGCAAGCAAATTCCTAAAAATGTTTAAAATTGTTTCATGATATAACGGTACAGAGCTTTTGACTTAAATTTGGTCAAGTACATGGGCTCCTTTTCTGTTCTGTCTACTTCTTTTCTAGTAGAAGTTTATCATCTTTCAGTATTCATATGTACCCTAGCACATGCTTTCACACATAAATATAGATGAAATAGATATGTGAATACAGATATCTGCATGTATATCTGTAGATAGGTACAGAATAGGCGTATGTGCATGTATACAACACAGAGAAATCTGTATGTCCAATTCTATGTAATATTAAGTGTATACATGTGCTTCTGTGTGTATGTGTATGTACATATGAAGATAATTTTAAGAATTTCTTATACTAGGGAGGGGTGGAAAAAAAAAAGAATTTCTTATACTAGACATTTATAATAGCAATAAAAAGTAAATCATACTGGTTATATAAGATACAATCCTATTTTTTCTATACTTTCTAAATAAAAAATTATAATATGTAATATATAGAAATATGTAATATCTAACATATAATATGTAATATGTAACATATAACAAATATATAATATGTAATAAATAATATATAATAAATATATAATGTATAATATAATATATTCGTAATATATGTGAAGCATGTCATTTATCATATATCATACATCACATATCACATATAACATATTATATATATCATACATTATACAATATATGGTATACTGTATGCAATATGTAGTATATGGTGTATAGTATATTATATATTGTATATTATGTGATGTGCAATATGTGATGTATAATGTGTAATATGCAATGTATAAAGTCTAATTTGTAATATATAATGTGTAATATATAATATGTTATATATAATTTTAATAAATTTATGTTACATATAATGTGATGTGTCATTTGTCACATAATCTATAATATAATACATAGTATATTTTATATATATATATTTTTTTTTTTAAGAATTGCTTTTTATTATGATTCCTAACAATTTTAATTCATGGTTGCTAGTGGTGTGTTCATGAAAATGTTTTTGAGTAATAACTTCTATTAATTCCTAATTTGACAATTTTGTTTAAGTAATATGATCATGGATTATGGTTTAATTTCAACAGTTATATTCATAAGTCTTTACAAATGTTACATAGCATAATCCTATTTAGAACTCAGTAATCATATGTAATATGCAATTAAGTTAATATATTTTTTCAGTAACTTATTAAAAACATTCAACTTGTTATGAGTAACATAATCTACTTAAGGCAATTTTATTATACATTATATATCATTAAAGCAAATACCTTGATATCCTTTTTACTAATATTCATTGTTCAACCTCCTTTAATGTGTTTTGGGTTGGGGTGTAGGGAAGGTGTTCATAGCATGATATAATGTCCACATTTATAGAAATTTGGACTGTTCAGCCTTTCTGTGCTTGCCATTTTTTTTTTTTTTTTTTGAGTAGGGTCTCTTACTATCCTGCAAAGTCACTACCTAGTTTGACAAATGTCCCATAAGCTTCCAGGAAGGGATTGGCCTGTCTCTGATCCTTTTCTATACTGTGGAAAATACCCATTTGTAGTGTGTCTTACTTTCATGTCATTTCTTACTACCTTAATTCAGATCTGAAAATTTTATCAAGTGTTCCACTGACAGAAGCATCTTCCTAGCCCTGTAACCTCCCTTCTTGCTTCTGATTTCCTAAAACTGGTAGTGTGTGGATAGTTCATCTCCATGGGCCCTTCGTTAATCAGAAGATCACAGGGATTTGTGGTTGGCTATGCATCATAGCTAAGACTCACAGGTATGTTTCATATAATGCTTTTAGAAAGTTTTTATAAAGTGATAGAAAAGAGCACTTTCCCATATATTTTCTTATAATACAGGAATCTTATCACTTGAGTGTTCACTGATTTTTAGAAAAAGAAAGAAAGAGGACTCAAATGACAGCCAACACATTTCTTAAGGGACTTTTAAAAGGAGAAAGAAATAAAGTAGGAACTTTTCATTTTTTAACAGCAAGCCCCCATGGGTAAGAGACCTATAATTCACAAATGGCACCTTTTTAAATGAGTTATATTCAGGTATATTCTATGATTGAAATAAAACAGAAAGCTTTCAGAATTATGGAAGATTTATTTTTTTTCTTTGTACTTTAGGTCTGTTTCAATTCAATCCAACCTATCTTTTTCTGAAGTTATATACTTATTGATTTGGACTGAGAGGTTTTTTGGCAGGATGATCTTATTGAGGGAAGAGATTTCAAATACCGCACCAGAATTTGTCACAATAGTTTTCTCTTTTGTATTGCTAATAGAATATAATGTTAGATCATAAGTTGACTCCTAATAGAATTAAAATAATTTGGTTGTAGAACAATTCATTTAATACAATGACATAAGCATCATACTGAATTAGCTTATTGTTTATAAATAAAATATAATAATACCATCCATTTCTTTATCATGCTTTGTACAATTAAAGTTTCTAAAATCTATTTCCTAACTTTCTGTATTTACACATATGTATTTTTGATAATTATCTCATAATTAATATCTAATTTGTTAAAAAACATTCTCATTTTCTTCTCACCTGTTTTATTCTGTTCTTTAAATTTTCAGTTTGAGCTCTAGAATTTTAATTTCCTGGTTTAAATACTTGAAACTAAAAACAATAACAACAACAACAAACCAAAAACAAAGAACACAGCTGACAAAGCACATGGAAAAGTATTGGATATCAAGAAAGACACATTATTCAGTAGAACTCTCAGAATGAATACAAATTCCTAATTAGCTTCTCTGTGTAATTGTGTAGCACTCCACTGTTGAAATATGTTTTCATCCTTGTTGTTTTAAAGTCTTTAAAAGGAAGTTAGACCTTGTTGTCAGAGCTATGTTTAAATATGTAGCTATGTTTAAATACGTATCACTCAATTTTGAGATTCAGTTTTATATAATAGGCAGATGAGTAGCTAGTCCATATTAACAGGGCTTAATATCTAGGAAAAGCTTTTCCTTTCTAAAAATATGTCTTCAATAAACTACTTGTATACCTTTCCATAAGAATCTAAGACGATTATTCCTTTGAAGACAGAATACACAGTTTTGCAATATTTGATAAGCAGGACTGATTGCTAAGACTTGTGAGTTTAATACTGTTTTTGAGTGAGTTTACTTTTAGTCCATTATGATTTCTTGTACCTTAAATTTCATCACAATAATCTTTTTGTTTTATTCCTATACATCTCTATTGAAAATTAATCCTTGGTTTTCTGGGCCACAGATAAGAGCTGGAGTAAAGGAGTAAGAACTATTCAGAGTGGAGACCACATCCATGATAAATACTTGATTCCATTAGGATTAAAGGTAGAGTTATTTGATGTGTGATTGATCCTCCTTTCTTTAGTTTACCAGTAAAATTGTGTAGCACTCTATTTTTCTTGGCTAATAATAAAATGAGAGAACAGTTTTTGAGATTTCCACTGCTTGGATTTTTACTCACAGGGAAAATTACCTATTAAAAATCAAAAAGAATCAAATTAATCCTTTTGATAGTTTAGTCTTGGGATAATTATGAGATAGATATGAAATGAATATGAAAATAATGATAAAACTTACAGGAGAAAGAGTACCACACAAAGTTCTGTTTAGGAAAATAGACCTGAGCTGCCAAGGACAACTGGAGCACTCTAGTCCAGAGAATCAACTAAGCAGGGATCACAGAGTCACAGAGACTGAAGCAGCAACTACAGAGCCTACATTGATTTGTAGCAGGCCCACTGTGTACATGTTCTGGTTCTTCAGCTTTGTTGTTTCATTGGATTTCTAATAATTTAGCCTGATCTTGGGAAACGTTTATTTCTACTGGGCTTCCTCATCCAGTGTTAATATGAGGGTTTGTATCTGGTCTTATTGCATCTTTTTATTCTGAGTTTGGTTGATACCACTGAGAGGCTTGTTTTTTTTTTTTTTTTTTTCTGGAGGGAAAGAGAGGAGGATTAGACCTGAGAAAGAGGGGTGGTGCAGAATATTGGGAGGAGGGCAGTGAGACGAGTCTGTGGTTGGGATTTTTGTTTCCTATGAAATAAGCACGAATTAATTAAATTACATTAAATATTAAATTGTGTGGTTCTAGTATTGTAAAAAAGTTTAAGTCACAGATTAAACTTCAGTTACTACCAAATACTTTACTATTTTAAATTTAAACTTAGAGTAAGTTTTAGGAGGATGATACAAAATATTAGATTTTAGAAGATTCTTCATCTAGGAAGAGAAAAACATAAATATTGTCCCTCCAGGAGGATGCTTTAGTACATTTAATTTCTTTCATGCATATTATGAGCTTCCCTCTTGATTCTAGGATGGACTATTTCATTTCAAATAAGATAGCTATAGTACATATATAATAACAGTAATTGTATTCTACATAACGGCCAATAACACATGTACATTAATTTCTAGACAAGTTTAAATGTGACTTCTACTTCTGGTAATCTCACTGGTAGAAAGAAATGTATGTGATCTACTTTAGATTTTCTATAATAATTAAATATAAGTATAAGAAAAAAAATGATAGACACTGCAAAGTGAGTGATGTAATATCCACAGGGCCTCCACCTTACACAAAGAACAATACTCAACTAAGCAATGCTAAAAGTGAGCAAAAAAAAATATTATTCAGGGAAGATTACACCAGCTGGCTATCCAATTAAGTGGTTACTCCTGTAAACACACACATACACACACACACACACACACACACACACACACACACACACACATTATATATATATATATATATATATATAGTGTTGCATAGTTCAGTAATTTAGCACTCAGAAAGTGGTTTACTTCCAACATAATATTCTATTTGTGTGAGATATTTTGTTTTTTTCTTTGGTTTCATTTTTCATGAAAATAATGATTAACTCTAATTTACTCTCATAGATGTTATTCTTTTAAAATAATATAATTTACTTTCATCATAAATACACTTCATAAATTATAACAAAATGATTACTTTAAGAGTTAAATTTCTCATAGCAGCAGCATTAGTTTTTTATCTATTTTTCTTTGCAAACTGAGAGCAGGATCCCCTTACTGAAGACAACACCCACACAACTCATGGAACATGGAGAAATTGAGCTGCTGCCTACATAGAGTCTATCTTCGATATGGGACAGTACTCTGCTTTCTCAAAAAAGATATGTAATCACCAACTCAGCCACAGAGTTTTTGACATATAAATCTGTCCTGCCTATAAGATATGCTTTGGTAATGGTGACACAGAACCTGTGGAATATCTAATCCATGTCTACTTTGATATAAGTCCCAATTCACAAGACAGAAGCCATAACAATTACTGTTTCACTGGCCAAGAACTAGACTGTATAACCACCCAGGGTCAAGACTCAAATGAATTGTGTTATATATATATATATATATATATATATATATTATATATATACATTTGATATACAATTGATATCAATTAGTATATATATACTAATTGATCAGTGTCTTATTCAATCCTCATCATAGAAGCTTCTTCCAGTAGCAGATGGGATGGGAACAGATGCAGATACTCACAGCCAGACATTATGCAGAAAGAGAGTCTAAATGGGAATAATTTATGAAATCTCTTCCCTCAGAGCACAGGGAATCCTATGGAAGATGAGGGAGAGTGATTCTCAGAGCCAGAAGATATGGAAGACATCATAAGAACAAGGCTCTCTCAATCTACAAAGCAAGGCTATCAAATAAGCTAACAGAGACTGAAGGGAAAAGCTCAGGGCCAGTAGGCCCCCACACCAGATCTTCTCCATGTATACTCATAGCTCTCAGTTTAGTATTTTTATGGGACTCCTGAGTAGGAGAACACATGGATTTCTGATTCTTTTGTCTATTCTTGAGACTCTTTTACAGCCATTGGTTTATCTTTTCCAAATTCAAAATGATGTTTCTTTTTTTCCTTTATATTATTACAATATTTATTTTGTTATGTTTTGTTGTTATTCTTTTTTATGCTGAAAATTTTAAAACATTGCATTGCAAATCATTCTAGCAAAGCAGTGGTATAAATTTCTAATTTCAAAACATTGAAGTATTACACTAGTGAATAGAACTGTTCTCCATGCGCCATGTCATTGTCAGTGTGACAAGGAGAGTACAGTTTTATGTATTGTACAAAATAGTTTGGATGGTATTTTGTTGTATTTCAATATTTGTATGTTTGTTATACATAAAAGACAGTGTGCATATATTGACTTCTTAGGTTGATATTGATATCATACAACTAGGATAATACATATAGGTAAAAATGAAATTAAACTAAAATACATCTCCATGTTTTACAGACGTTAGCCATCATGTTAAAAGCTAATGCTTAAATTCAGCACTATTAAAAGCATCATGTTGTTCAGTGACTCAAAGCCAACTGTTTCTTTAACATATGCATCTTATTCTCAAAATAATACTTTGTTGTTTGCCTTCTTGTTAAATGTTCATGGTACATTTAAAGGGGACTTCAATAACCATTCAGATTAGCCCAGATTAAATAACTCCTAGCGTTGGAAAAGCTACCAATGTATTCTCTTTCTTTTTATGAATTATTTTGCTGTCACCTAGGTGTGTATGCAATGGTTTATCTGCATATACAATAGACTACATCTAGTTTTAAATCAGTATATTTGAATAAAACATAATATTTTATATTTATATACATTTTCCAAGCAAAGTATGATATTGTATTAGAAAGTCTAATATTTTCAAATATGTGATTTGCCATATTTATACAACCTGTGTGTTCTTCTGCTCTGTGTAGTCATGTACACAAGTTCACACATGTAAATGAAGTACTATTGTAGCATAAGAGAAAAAAATAACCTAACACATGAAAATAATAACAGAAAATGAATGTGGTAATCATAGAAACTTATATACTTGCTAACTAGATACCAATGCTCTCATATGGTGTAATCTAAAACATGTTATCACAAATTGGAAAGGGAGATTTCATGGCAGAAAATGTTGCTGAAAAGGCATTTAACAAAATTAACACATTATATAAAATTGCATTGGACTTTACAGCCTTTTGTTTCCCTCTTGTTCTGAGTAGTTCACTGTAACACACTTTATAATGTGGTAGCACCCTTAGGACCTAAATAAGCCTTCAGATATGCAGATTCATTCATGCCAGAAAGTAGAATAATTACTTCCCATGAAGAATGTGCAAATCAATTTTTTAATGACAGTATTACTAGAGGCTGAAAATTGAAATCTCTATATCATGGTAGTACCTTTGGTTTACAGAATATTTTTCTGACAGGAACAAATTAAGAATGGTGACTTAAAGAGATTGTTCTTTAGTGTTGACATAGAAGGTCTCATCATGGAAAGTAACTTACTTTGTTGTTCAGGATCCTTACAACTCTAAGTAGTTAGTTGTAAGTTTTCCTGCTTTCTGGTGCAGCTTGGTGTTTACAAGCACAGATATGTCCATATTTGTTACAATTAATTTAGTTTTAAGACTAAATAAGCCAATTATGTTAAATAATTATTGGTTATTTTATGAATTCCTGAATATAGCAAAACTAAAGAATAACTAATGATATCTATATCATTGTATATTCTTTGATTTTTGGTTATTTAGTTGTTTCAGTTTACTATTTCAAAATATTTATTTTATGGAGATGGATTTTAACTTGTACCCATGACATTTCAGATGAATTATAGGGAATTAGGGTGACACATATCCATTTGAATTGTGAATGGAAGGAAACAATCAATGTAACCTTAATATTTTGAATTTGGTTGTCTATTGACAATATTATTTATTTTAAAACATTTATCATAACTTCTAAATTTTCATTTATAGTTCCCATGAATAAGTGCTAAGGAGACATTTATTTACTTATTTAATTATTTACATCCCAAACACTACCTTCTTCACAGATTCCCTCCTCTGATTAACCCTCTCTTCCTCCTCAGAGAGTGTGGGACCTCCTTTGTGTATTACCCATCCTGGCTCATCATGTCTCTGCTGTATTAGGTGTATCTTCTGCTGAGGCAAAACAAGGCAGCCCTGTGATGGATTCCACAGTCAGGATACAGCTTTAGGAGAAAGCCTCCTTTCTAGTACTTGGGGGACCCACAAGACTGAGCTGCAAGACTGCTCTATATGTGCCAAAAGACCTCTTTCCAGCTTTTGGATATTCTTTGTTTAGAGCCTCACTCTCTGAGAACTCCCATGGATCCAGGTTAGTTGACTAGGTTGGATTTCATGTGGAGTATCTATCTCATTCAGGGAGATCAATCTTTCTCCCAACTCTTCAATAAGAGTCCCTGACCTCTGTCCTATGTTTGCCTGTGTGTATCTGTCTCTGTTTCAGTCAGCCTCTCAGTGGACAGCTATGCTAGCCTCCTGTCTGCAAGCATAACAGAGTATCATTAATACTGTCAGGGATTGGTGCTTACTAATAGGATGGGTTCCAAGTCTAGCCCATTAATCTCTGTTCTGTCCTTGTCCCTGCATTTGTTTTAGACAGGACAAATTTTGATCGAACGTTTTGTGGGTGAGTTGGAATCCTTATCCCTCCACTAAGGGTCCTTCCTGGCTACAGGAGGTGACTTCTTCAGATTTCATGTCCACAGTGTTAGCCATCTCAGCTAAGATTACACCCATTGAGTCCTGGGAGCCTTCCCCATCTTAGATCTCTGGGACTTCCTAGAGATTCCTGCCACCCCAACCCTCTACACTCTAAAGCTGCATATTTCCATGTTGTAGATTTGGTCTAATACTACTTATAATATGTTAATTGGGCTCTCAAAATTGCCTGAGAAACCTCATGTCCACACATAAGATGCTGAAGATCCGTGCCCCCATTTGGTTTTAATTGATAATTAAAGTTCCAAATAGCCATTGACTAGTCAGTGAGATATGCAAGACATTTAGTACTTCCAGACTGGGAAAGGAATTATAAGAAGAGGGTAGGAGATTGCTGCCATGCTGAGAGAGAAGTAGTTTTGAAGCCTCAGAAGGCAGGACAGAGAGACAGACAGCGAACATGTCAGAAGCCAGGGAAGAGTGGCCCCAGGTAGCCCCAGACTGGATCTAGGGCAACAATGACAGAATATAGATTTTATTAAGTAATAACTCAGAAGTATCAGAGAGGAGGTGTTAGCCACATGGAAGTCTGGGAGTGGCCCAGCCATTTAGCTGTTTAAGGCATATTACAATATAAGACTGTGTGTGTATGTTTCATTTGGGAACCAAGAACATTGGTGAGAGTAGGAAGGAACTCAAACAGCCATGGCCAGGGAGATTTGAGTAGAGATTAATAACCACTTGTAACATGTCTATTCATTCTCCTGTCCCTCTAGGCCTCTCTCCTCTCTCTACCAGCACCTAACCCTGCCCCTCATTCCCCTTCCCCTCCCCTCTCTCACCCAGTATTCTCCCTCCCTTTGCCTCTAATGACTATTCTGTACCCCCTTCTAAGTGTGATTCAATCATGCTTCCTTTGGCCTTTCTTCTTGTTTAACTTCTCTGGGTCTGTGGGGTGTATCATGGGTAGTCTGTATTTTATGTCTAATGTCCACTTATTAGGGAATACATACTGTGCATATCATTTTAGGTCTGGGTTTTCTCACTCAGGATGATATTTTCTGGTTTCCTTCATTTGCTTCCAAATTCATGATGTTCTTGTATCTATTCTTTGACTGAAGGGTATCTGGGTTGTTTCCAGTTTCTGAATATTATGAATAAAACTGCTATGAGCATAGTGTCACAAGTGTCCCCATGATATAGTGGGACACCTTTTGGGTATACGCCCAGCAATGGTATAGCTGGGTTTTCAGGTAGAAGTATTTTCCATATTCTGAGAATATTCCAGATTAATTCTGAGAATGGTTGTAGACATTCACAATCCCAGCAAAAGAGAGGGAGTGAAGACTTCAAAAAAGTAAACAAGTCAGCCTGCAACTTTGCAAAGCTTCCAAATTCACAAATTGTACTTCAACCAGTTTACATTGTTCAAGGCTTGGGACCTCACCTACACCATTTAATGTTTCATTCTCCTGAAGAACAGAATGTCATATGCAACAAATGCTCACATCTTTATTGTTTTCAGGACCAATAACTACTATGGTATATGTTTTATTTTATGACATACACTATACACGTTCACTATCACTGATATTATGGTGCCTTTCTATGTGTCATTTTCTTTTGGTTATTAAGAATAAATGGTCAACCACAAAAGCCAATCAGTTTATAATGTAAGTACTAGAGCAGGTATGTAAAAAATGGAGAAGGAGTGAGTATTAGCATGGCTTACAGTAGAAAAATGAGATCTAGTATGGCTTAATGTTTTCTAAGATAGTTCAGTACAATGCAAAAGGATTGACAAGCATTTTTCCAGATGTTGGAATACATTCAAACATTAGTGTGTCTATGTAATATAAACAAAGCCCTCTGGTCATCATTGGTCATCCACATCCAAATGTACAAAGTAATAAAAATAGTAATAGATAGTAACTTTATTATTTTCCAGGATAAAAATGTGAGAAAGAAAAAATTGATTTTTAAGAATGAAATGATTGACTTTCTAAAATCAAAATTACTTGCCCAATAGCAATCAGTCTGTGTATCTGATAACAATTGTTTGTCATTCTAGCCAAAAAAAAAGATAAGAAAGAATAATTGAAGCTTCATTTATACAGTTATGTCATATATTAAGAGTACCAGAGATTTTAATTGAAAATCTCATACCATAGTTTACCAGGTACAATAAATGACTCCACCCATAATTCACAATCTTTCCCTAACCTTCTCATCTGGTTTGATTATATTTTACTAAATTAACACAGAAAAGCAAGAAGACAGGAAGGAAAATTTACATAAATGTGTTTTCTGCCACATTTCTGATGAGCATATCTGAGATGCCCATGTAAATTCTCTTTTTCTTTATGCGTTAGTGAGGTTTGTTTTAGATGACCATGAATACAAGAATCTGAAGCATTCTTTAATAGAAATTTAGTACGTTAGCTCAATAAATTTATATTACAAGCGACACATTTGTTTTAGATAGGCAATTAGCAGTCAATTATCCTGTTTTAAAGCCTACAGCTGTACCTCACTGATAGGGAAAACATGACAGGTTTTGTGATATGTGCAGTAGGTCAAACATACAACACATTGATATTTCTATAAATGGGGGAAAGTGACATGACTTGACTTGAAGTATACTTTGAACTTTAACTTGTGGTCTTTTTCCATGTAAGCGATGTATAGTTCAACATCCAAAGTTCCTAATAATTCCTAGACCATCCAAACTGCTCGTTGACTGTGTTTTATGAAAATTTGACACAAACCAAAGGAAATTGGGAAAGAGAATATCAATTGAGAAAATAATCCCCCTAGATTGCTCTGTGCTCACTGTTTTCTTGAACATTCATGTGGTACCAAATCCAATGTGGGGCTCCACTTTTGGTAACATTGTACTATGTCACATAAAAGAACAGACTAAACTGGCAAACAGAAGCAAGTCATTTAAAATCAGTCCTCCATGAACTTTGTTAGAATTCCTTCCTCCAGATTCCTGCCTCGAGTATCTGTTATGATTTCACAGGATCATAGACTATAAGTTGCAACTGAAATAAACACTTTTATTTGCAAATTAAATTTATTCATATTGTTTTATCATAGCAATAAAACTATAACTAAGACAGGTGCCAAGAAGATCCCTAATGAACTATGTTTTTCAAAAAGTACTCATGAACTTCATAAGACTTTCAACACTGTATTTCAAGTTGGTTTTTATATCTGTTCTGTTGCAAGCATAAGGAGGAATACAATTGTTGGTTAAAATTTAAATAGTTGGTCCCTTATCATGATTCCAGTAACTTTACTGAACTTTTAATTTTGTTCATGTGTTGTTTTCTGGGTATTGATAAGAGCTATCTACCTGTATTCCTTTGTATTGCACCAAATATTTTACAGAGAATTATTCTCCATCACCAATGATGTTTCACTTAATTGGAATAACTCCCTAGGTCATGATTTTTTCCAATTTTTCATTTTTACATTTTCTGGAGGGTTATATACAAGTGTGTGTGTGTGTGTGTGTGTGTGTGTGTGTGTGTGTGTGTGTTTATTTTTCTTTGCATATTCCTTGAAGGTTATATCACTTTCTTGGTCCTGTGAAGGCTCGATGCCCCAGTGTAGGGGAATTTGAGGATTGGGACGCAGGAGTGGGTGGGTGGGGGAACCCCCTCATAGACGCAAGGGAGGAGGGATGGTATAGAGGGTTTCATGGGGGGAATGGGGAAAAGGGACAACATTTGAAATGTAAATAAAGGAAATATCCAATAAAAATGATTAAAAAATAATAAAAGAAAATGTTGAAATAGTTAAAAAGCCCTTTTAATCTCACAACTCCTATAAGAGATCTTACAAAGAATAAAAACTCTCTTGCCTATTTTCCTAATTTTGTTTCTGAAAACGCCTTTAATTTTTATCCCATTGAAGTGATAGTTTGGTTAGTCCAGACACCATTATAATGGAATTGTAATCCAGCCACATGTTTCATCTGGAAAGAAATCATACTCAAAGACCTTCTAGGTCTGTGTGATGCAGCTAGAATGCAGAAACGCCACCCACTTTTAATCCCTCTATCTGGAATACAGCTTTAATCCCACTTGCTGGAATACAAACACACAGTTTTATTCCCTCTGGCTGGAATACAGATGTGCCCTTAATATACACCTTTAATCACAAACAATGACATTTAATTGAAAATCAAACAAAGTTATGAATCAGAGGAAGATTTGACAGAATGATTCAGAAATAGGATATGGCCAACTTTCAGGAAATCAAACAGTTGAATGAAGTTGACTTGTTGAGTTTGAAGTTTCTTTTAGGTTCTTTCACTTTGTGAAGTCAGTAGAGTCAGTGCAGGTCAGTTTGTGGAGTTCAGAGGCAGTTAGTTTTTCCAAGGAGAGCAATTCAGTCAGTAGCTAAGATTTCAATGAGTCTTGGAGAAGAGATTTGAGCAAGAACAGCTGAAATGAATCAGCTATTCAAAGTTGAGAAAGAACTAGAAATGATGAATTTATTCAGCAACAATTCTTGGAGACTAAAACATTCTAGGCCTACTTTAACAGACAGAGTAGATGCTGAAGCCTACAAGGTTCGATTTACAGATGATAGAAGTTACAAGGGCTAGGCATAGGGTTAGTTAAAAATATTCTGGGCTCAACCCAGGCCATGTATTCATAATCCTTAGGTATGACTCTTATCATATTCCTTCACCCAAGAAAAGAAAATAGGCATTTAAGCACCATAATATAATTGAGCTGCACTTCATTGTTTGCTCAAAAGTTCCATGGAA
The DNA here is from genome assembly GCA_021653895.1 of Mastomys natalensis. NCBI lineage: Eukaryota > Metazoa > Chordata > Mammalia > Rodentia > Muridae > Mastomys > Mastomys natalensis. The sequence continues at coordinate 843,797 of JAJTUV010001281.1, forward strand.
CATATTTATGTATATCTATAGAATTTTATTGTAGAAAAGAGTGAGATCCATAGAAAGAATCATCTTATATATCTTGAAGTAGTGAGTGTTCAATCATTGCTTATCTGTCTTAAATGGTATATAGAATAATAAAATTAAAGCATGACAGATAAAATTGAGTGAGGCATTAAATCCAATACCTCTCAGTGACTTACTAATTTCCTATGCTATAACCTTGAAAGTAAATAATTCTATTTAGTAAGGCATAATAAAAAAGATATGCTTCTATTAAATTGTGTCTGTACTCATTATGTTATCCTTAATTTAATTACTGAATATTAAATGAAGATCTTCATTACACATTGTACCCTGATAAATACAAGAGTCTAAAGAGAAATTGAATATCCTAATATTCCTCTTTCAGTAAACTGTGGCTTCATAGTCTTCATTGTACTTTTTGATTTACAGAAGCCTTTTATTTTGATGCAAACTTGACATGTCAAAGAAGATACTTTTGAGTAACAAAATACTGATTATAATTATGAATAAGATGCATACTAAAATAATTTACCTAATTAACTTTGATCAGCTTTCCTTCATGCATTAATGTCATCCTGAACAAAAAAAAAATCTTTGAAGGTAAAATACTTTTGATGAAATAAAGTGCAAATGGAGAGAAGAGCCAAATTATTAATTATCTATGGAAGTAATTATTAATATATTCTGGTTAGGATGACCCAAGTTTCCCATTTGTTGCCTATCACCAGAATAATGTGAATTGTTTCCCTATTAATTATTTTATTTACATAGATGAAAAAGTAGGGAAATGGAAGTTACACGACTTGCGATAGGTAGAATATTTGTATTATAGTTATTTAACAAACAGATATTAGGTGTATTCTCAACAGTGATATATTTAGTACAATTCAGAGCAAGTCCTAATAAAACATTTATTAATTTTACAGTATAAAATATTTTTAATATCAATAGATTCCATAATTAACTTGTCTAAATCTGTATAGCAAAAATATAGGAGACAATCTTAAAATAAGGCTCACATATTTTGCTTTTTGAGCTGTTAAAAGTTCATTGAATAAAAATAATATTTACAAATCAACATTAGCTTTACAAAGATCTAATATGACTAAATAAAAAAGAAACTATATGCAAAATTAGTGCCATTAAATTTATAGACTAGGGAAAAACTGAGTAATGTATTTTTGTTGAGAAATTTTCACATATTTTTGAGTGTTTGAATTTTTCAAAATTTTTGTTGATTTTTAACATTTTTCAGATTACTATTTTACTACAGTATGGTTTCCCATTAAAATAACCTTATATAGATATCATATTTATATGAAAAAATCATTAAACCCATATGTTAGTAAGAGTTTCTCAGGTTTTAAGGTATAGATGGTGTGTGGTTTGATTCATTGATAGAAGTAGACTCTTACTAGAAATTTGAATCACAGTATGAAAGGACTGCAGGCTTTTCAAAGTAGAACAAATGAACACTAGACAAGATGGTGGGCATTAAAACAAATGAGAATCAGGTCATGTTTTAGGTTGAAGGTATCTTAAAGCATAGAAAGAGTTACAGAAATATATTTTTTGAGTCACTAAGCTTTTATGTAATTTTGGAAACCTAAATTAATTATTTTCTTAAAGGTAACATTATTTTTTAAATTTTCAGGGTATTGAAAATGCTTTTGGAGTAAAAGTAAAGTGCAAACATTCATATAAAAGAAAGAATAAAATGTTTTGACTACACAAATATTCCTTATCTTTCCATTTATCCTTGAGTTCATTGTGTTATCATTTGACACAGAAATCAAAATTTGTGAAAGATAGAGTTGCTGATACATGCCATAGCAGTGTCTTTTGACCAGTTCATTTGTCACTGGTTATAATGGTGGGGAGTTAAAGGCTACACAAGTAGTTTAACTTTGAATCTTCTATTATGTGAACAGTGTTTCAAAATGAGCTAAATAATTATACATGGAAATGTGCACACACACAAACACACACACATACACACTAGCATCCTGAGGAGAACAAAAGTGAATAAATGTTCTGAAATTCACACTCTTGAATTTGGTCCAAAATAGTTCTACCATGCATGTACAAAGCAGAAAACTAGCGATGGATCATTGTGACATCAGGGTATTCACGGACTGTAGGACAGAAAAAAAAAATATTCTAGGAGAGAAAGAGTACTACTCTGTCTACAGAAGCTGAGAGGTACTATGCCAAGTGTGCAGCCATTTACAAATGTGAGGTCTAGTGGAAAGATTAAAGTGTCTGTAGACAAATATAAGTGCTATTTACTTTTTCCATAATCACTGTGAAGCAAGCATGAAACACAGACTATACTGGATATCACAATTAAATCATAGAGTGCTTCCTCTAGTCATGAACAAGGCAAGACTAGTTACCGAAGTGGGATCATACATTAAACAAATAATGCCTTCTTGCTTCAAGAATAATTTTTATCAGCAATAATGGACACAAACATACGTGCTAAGAAGGCAGTCTGATTCTTAAAGTGCATTCTGGGAAGTGAGAATTCAGAGATTTGTCAGCAATGGTCAGACATGTCCAAAGCTATTTCTTCCAGGTCCAAGACAGAGTTCCCCAAAGCAATCTACAGATTCAACGCAACACCCATCAAAATTCCAACACAATTTTTCACAGACCTTGAAAAGACAATTTTCAGCTTCAAGTGAAAAGAAAAATCCCTGTCAAGCTTAAATAAATACTGAATAATAAAAGAACAGCTGGAGGTTTCACCATCCCTGATTTCAAACTGTACTACAGAGCTATTATAAAAATCACCATGCTATTAACATAAAACAGACACTGATCCATAGTGTCCAATTTCAAACCCAGATTAAATCTACATACCGATGGAAATCTAATTTTTTTTTATGAAAACCAAGACATAGATAGTTTTCAAAACATAGCACCTTAAGCAAATGATGCTGGTCAAACTAGATTTCTGCATGTAGAAGAATGTAAATATATCCACATTAAGAACTCTGCACAAAACTCAACTCCAAATGTATCAAAGGCCTTAACATAAAACCAAATGCACTGAAACTAGTAAAAGAAGAAGCATGCAACAACATTGACTCCATTTACTCAGGCATAGATTTTCTGAACCGAACACTATTAGGACAGGCACTAAAGTAAAAATTATTTAATGGGACCCCATGAAAAGTAACAACTTTTTCATGCAAAGGGCACAAACATTTAGACAAATAGGAGACTAAAAACTGAAAAAAAAAAAAAAAAGAAAAAAATTGCTTCTTTTACCATATACATATCTTATAAAGAGATAATATTCAAAGTTTATAAAGAACCCTAAAATTAGGTATCAAGAAAACAAATATCACAGCTACAGATTGGTATAAAGTCCTAATCAGTGACTTCTCAAAAAAAGGGAAATCTAATGACTAAGAAATAAAATGTTGACCATTTTCAGCTATTTGGGAAATGCAAATTAAAACTACTTTGAGATTTCATCATATTCACATCAGAATAGCTAAGATCAATAAACAAATACAACTCATGCTAGTGAGGATATGGAACAAGAGGAACTCACATCCATTGATAGTGGGTGTACAAAATTAAATCATCATGGCAATTCCTCACGAAGGAGGGAAGCAATCTACTTCATGATTCTACCACTCTTGAGCATATAACCATAGATACTTCATGCTACTACAGAGATGCCTACTAAGACATTTTCATTAGCTCTCTATTCAAAATAGCCAGAAATTAGAAACATCCTACATGTTTCTCAACCAATGAATGGATAAAGAATATGTGGTACTCATGGTATTCACTCACTGATTATTGGATTTTAGCCCAGAAGCTTGAAATACCCAAGATTCAACTCACAGACCACATAAAGCTCATGGAGAATGAAGACCAAGTGGAGTGAGGGATTCAGTCCTTCTTAGAAGGAGTAACAAAATACTCAAGGGAGCAAATATGGAGACAAAGTGCAGGACAGAAACTGAAGGAGGGGCCATTTGCAGACCATTCCACCTGGGTATCCATCCCATGTGCTGTCACCAAAGGTAGACGTTGATGTGGATGTCAGGAAGTACATGCTGACAGGAGCCTGATATAGCTGTCTCCTTAGAGGTCTGCAAGAGTTTGACATATCAGAGGCAGATGCTTACAGCTAACCATTAAACAGATCATGGGGTTCCCAGTAGAGGAGTTAGAGTAAAGACTGAAGGAGTTGAAAGGATTCGTAACTTCATGAGGAGAACAACAATCCCAACCAACCAGAGCCCCCAGGGTCTAAACCACCAGCCTGGGAGCACTTAGGGAGGGACCCATGGCTCCAGCTATATATGCAAGGGTAGGAGAAGAGATCCTTGGTCCCATGAAGGCTGATGTTGTGGGGAGGTGAGGTTCGGGGGGGAGGAGGTAGGTGGGGGTACACCCTCATAGAAGCAGGAGGAGGGGGAATGGGATAGGGAGTCCCTGGGAGGGAGGGGGGTAAAATGGGGTAAGGGGAGAACATCTGAAATGTAAATAAAATATCCAATAAAATAAAACAACAACAACAACAAAAAAGAATATGTGGTACTTTTACACAATATTATTGCAAAGATAAAGCAAATGAAGTCATGAAATTTGTAAGTAAATGGATGAACTAGAGGAAAAAAACATCCTTATTGAGGTAATTTATGTCTTCAAATACAAATAGCGTATATTCACAAATATGGTATATTGATATTAGCTGTTAATTTAGTGATAAAAATGCTAGAATCCACAGAACCACAGCAGTTAGGTAGAGAGTAAGGAATTGGGAGCGTGTATAGAAAGATCTCCTTAGGAAAATAAAATACAACAGACATTTGTAGATCAACATGTGAGGGGGCTTGAATGGGAGGACTAATCATGGATCATAAAGAAGATGGGGATGAAGGAGTATACTAAGAGAAAAGGCAGCTTAAATCCAGAACCATTTTGTTAGGCATCATGGAATCCTAATACAGTAGAAGGTTCCTGAAATATAAACCTATATGAGAACAGTGTAAGTGAAATAGCTATATCGGAGAGACAGAGTCAAACTGGGCATCTCTTGTCACTAAATAAAGCTTCCAGTAGTGGAAATTGTGTCTGTCAAACAACAAAATTGGTTATGAAAATTTTGTTCTTCTCAAATTGATTGCAAGTCCCTGTCCCTAAAGACAACAATGGCATAAGGAGTTGAACATGGATAAGTATTCCTGGTGCTTAACTGGAGCCTTTACTACTATTGGCAAGTTTTCTTGTATCAGAAGAGTCTGCACAGTACACAGAGAGAAATATAAATCACAACACAGCTACAAACCCATGAATCTACCATCAATTCTTGACTGTAATATATTCTATTACAGTTGTAGCACAAAGCTTGTGGTAATAATTCGCCAGTTTTACTTAAGGCATACACCATGAGATTGAACCCATACCAGACATTGCTTAGGGGACTCTGAACTCAAGGAGTTTTAGTTCAGGGACTTGCAATAAAACCAAATACTATTGTGTAACTAAAATTAGGAGTAAAATGACTCTTGATGCTAGTCTTCTGTGCTCATAGATCAATGTCTTTCTCAGCTATCATCAGAGAAGTTCCATATGAGAACAAATACACAGACCATAACCAGACAATATGCAGAAAATGAGAGATTTTGGAATACCTACCCCTAAATTAGCATCTCCATCAAATTCCTCCAGGCAGAAATCAGGAAAACCTAAAGAAGAGGAGGTAGAAAGAGTTTTAGATCCGAAGGACAGATTAAACCAAGGGAACAAGGCTCTTAAATACAAGACCAAAAAATATGAACTTATAGAGACTGAGGCAGCATGCTTAGGCACTGCACAGATCTACCCTACACAGAGTCATTGAGCTAAAAGAAGAATTGGCACATGGCCATATCTCTAACCTACAATGGATAACAATTTGATAATCACTTGCCAGTGAAAATTTAATTTTCCAAGAGAGTGACATTGGTGAAACAAACCACTCTAAAAAATAGACTGAATGTCCCCCAATACATGGCCACAAAAACCAAAATCAACCACATCTGTCAAGGCTCCTTGTCTCACACTATCATGCCAGGGCCACTTTGCTTTTTATATTTTATCTTCTAATTAGTGTTTTATGTCATATTACTCTCCAGGTCTTTTGCAGATCTGTTTTTGTTTGTTAGTTTGTTTGTTTCATTGGTTGGTTGGTTGGTTGGTTTTTGGAATTCCCATGTGTAGGAATGAACAAGATGTTTCTGGGTCTGTATCAGTTACTTGTACCTTTTCTTGGATTCCTTTTCTTCTGTTTGTGTGATTTGTCCTATTCCAATAGCTTGATTTTGATTTACCATATTTTATTATTATCAGTCAGGTGATTGTTTTCTAATGATAAACAGAAAGAGGTAGATCTGGATAAACAGGGAGGGAAGAAGGAACTGGTGGCAGAAAAGGGAGACAAAACTGTAACTAGGATTTATTGCATGAAAATAGTTTTCAAAAAAAGAAAAAAAGTATAACACTTACAGTTATGGTTGATACTTAATTCTTGAGATCATAAATACAATGACTATTCATAGTTTCTGTATTTAATATTTTAATTTTCCTTTCCCTATTTTATTTTATAGTAAGTTCTTAACAATAAACAGTACTTTACTGTAAAAAGTACTGACATAGCTCAGTGGCCTTGTGCTAACTTTGTAAGCATGAGTTTGAGTTCTTGGGTGTCATATCTAACACAATTGTAATAAAAAGTGAATAATTTAAAAAAATAACTGTAAAATATTATTTTGTTTTATGCCAGCTGTGTCCTTATTCATTTTACTTTTACCACATGTTGCTTGATTTTGTCATGAAACCATATCTAGCAATTAACCAATTTATGTGAACCTTCTAGATTCGTATAAGTAGACACTATGATACTCACTCCTCTTCATTCTAGATTGAAGATGTATTTGTCAAAATGTAGCTTCATTGTAAAGATATCCACTTCTGTATTCAATTCATTGAAGTCTACGTTGTCTTATAGATCTATGATTCTAAGGGTTTTGGCAATATTACTATGAGTTTAAATATTATATAAATGAAAACAAAGATATTTTACTTGCATTTCTCTGACTCGTGAGTATTTTATGATGTGGTTTCTCAGATTCATTCAACAAAAGTTTAATGAATTTTTGGTTTATTCGAACAGAATACTAAGACACATAATCATCAGAAAATATCAGTGTCCTCAAAATGTTCCTACTAGAACATCAAGGTAGGAAATTAATTACATTAGAAAATTACAAAGTTCGAAAATTACTTATGATTCTTTGGTTGCCAGTTTGCTAATCTCCTGAGCAAGGCATGTACTGTGCTTTCTCTCCTTTAATGAGGCTGAACTAAGGTTCCTGCTTTAGTATAGGTATTTGCCTCTTTACTGATGTTACTTGCACTTGACCTACATCTGCATACAGTTTTACTTTCAGTAAGTGTAAGAGCACAGGGAGGATAATAACAAGGAAAAGGGAATAAATAACAGCAGGAAAATCTTCCTTAATATGCTATTTTCCTACCACTTGGATATAAATTTGCACACACAGAGTCGAGCATTGAAATTTTAATGGCTTGTGTTCATATTCAAAATCATCAGCACTGAATTTTCTGTTTACAGTCCTGCGACCTGTTGTGAAGGTTAAAGTACTATCATTAATGGGAAATAGAGTTGAATGTTTATGAATGCTGGATTTCAGAAAAAAGTCACTGATACCATAGTAACCAGGAAGCTACTCCCAAAACTCAGATTTCATTTGCATCCCGATATAGACAATGGGACATTTGGAGATTTTTGGTAGTCAGTATATAGGAAAACAAATGTTGCTGTTGTTGTTGTTTGTTTTGTTTTATATTTAAATTTCTAGCACTGGCATATCATTTTAGATTTTCATTACACCAAGCATTCTATCACATAACTTTGTTAATAATAAGAATAATCACACACACACATACACACACACACACACATACACACATAGAAACATACACCAGGATGTTTTTGTAGAGATCTGATCACTGACTTAGAAGAACAGGAGGTACAGGTTAGATGACACACTCATCTACTGTATTATTGCTAGTTTGCCATTCGTATGACTGATGGCTTATTGAGACAAAGCACCTGCTTCCTATGTGAGACAATGCTCATCAGAGCTCCTTTTTATCCTCTTTAAACCTTCAGTTGGAACACAATTGACAAAGAAGAGCACTATAATGGGATCTACTGCTGATTACAATGACAGCAAAGCTTGGGCTGAGTCCTAATCTTTTCCACTGGGTCATTCTTACAAAAGCTCTGGAATAGTTGAAATTATCCATCAATCCACTCTTAGCAGTGAAGTATTTTTTTTTTATTTAACATATGCACAAAGATCTGATCTGCTGTTGATGAATGAGAATGATGGTGATGACAATGGATTCTTGATTTTTGTTCTGACTGCCATTCACCTATCATGCATCATGCCACAGTATGATAGATGAAAGGTATTGTTAAAGTTTTTTTTTTTTTTTTTTTTTTTTCAGAGAAATGAAGACTTCTCACTAGGAAAATACTTATACTTGTAGTCCACTCAGAGTGTAAATCCATTGCCTCTAATCCTTATTACTATTTTTGGAGAAGGAGTAAGGAACCCTCCTTTAGTTATATGTGCATATGAAAGCACAGACAGCATGTGATGCTATTTTAAAGTATACATTTTCCACAAGGATATATGTTTGAACATATGTCATCCAAATGTTTGAGTAAAATGAGCAGAAGATTGATGCTTAAGTCTGTGTCTTTTCTCATCACAGAGATTTTAGAATAAATCGATTTGGTGACAGAAATAACACATGTATTACACTAAGCTCTAGTGATATTTTACTACAAATAAATATTTCACTCAAAGAATCTTTTATTGGTTTTATTTCTTATCATCACTCTGATTCAATCTCTGACCAATTAATGTCATGTAGATGTTAGTACATATACTTTTTTACCTTGGTTTTGTTGTTGTTGATTTTTAAAACCAGCCAAAACTAACCTAAAGCCATGAAATATTTATTTGGCTAACTGTTTACATTTCATTATCTAGTGAACCATAAAGGAACTCAAGTTAGAAGCATGAAATAGAAAACAAGAAATACTAATACTTATTGGTTTGGCGTCTTTAGCATACTCTGTAACAATGTGTGTGTGTGTGTGTGTGTGTGTGTGTGTGTGTGTGTGTTGTGTGTGTGTCTGTGTGTGTATTTGTGTGTGTGTGTGCATGCATCTGTGTGTGTGTGTGGGGTGTGTGTGGCATGTAGTTCAGACCCCACTGTCTTGGGATGACACTGTCCATAAAATAGTACCCTAAAGATATGCCAATCTGGTGGAGGCAATTCCTCATCTGAGGTTACATCTTTTCAGGTGACTCTAAATTAAGTCAAGATGAAAATCTAAGCAATACATGTCTAAAATTTTACTTCATTGATTCATATTGATTTGTTATAATACATTGTCATAATACAATATAAATTAAACAAGTAAAGTTTTGGTGTGTGTCATTTCAAATGAAAATTTTATCTTATGCATTTATCTTTAATGTAGATAATTATAAATTTTGTAATTTGCTGAAAGCTAATTTGAAATGCAGATGTGAATTCACAGTCTCCACACATGATTACTAATTCTTGTGTGTGAATGGAGTAAAGAATATTTATTTGATGCATAATTTGACATTCTCTTATATTCCTTCTCATACAGTTTTGGATTTTTTCCACTTCTTGGATTTATTATTTTACTTGCAATTATTTTGTTTTTAGTCTCTCTTGTTTATGAGCTTTGTTTTTTTATGTTTTTCTTTCTTTTCCAGGTGGTCTACAAAACTAAAGCTGGATTCAAATAAGCTATCCTCCCACTTCAGTTTCTCTGGTATTGGGATTAATTGTGAGATCTCTTACAACTAGCTCTTTGTATTTTCCTAAAGTTATTCCATGTTATTAAAGAATTCTGAGTTCACATTCTATGCTATTAATATTGATTATGTTTTTTGCTTGTGATGTGTATGTGTGTGTGTCTATGTGTGTGCATGTGGGTGTAGTATATTATAGAGATTGAACTAGTTATAGTTAGAAGTTTATGTATATATTCTTATACATATACTCACAATGTTTAATGAAAAGAAACCATGAGTTTAAAAGATAGCAAGGAGAGCTAATGAAAATATTTAGAGGGAGGAAAGGGAAGGGAGAAACATTATAACTGTATTATAGTCCCCCCATAAAGAATTCAAAAAACAGTGAAGCTTTTATTCTCACCACATATATAACTAGGTAAAGCATAAATATAGCTTCATTCAGTAAAAAGTGGTAAATTTTATTTTGTACACTTTATTAGAATCAAAAGTAGTAAATGGTAATAAAATGCAATAAAGCTTCTGGGTGTTCATATTTCCCAGAACACCTAGCCACCGTATTGTAGAAGCATAAGTTGCACATGAAGTTGAACACAAACCAAATAACTTTGGTGAGTCTGTTCAATAACTATCTGTTGTTAACTGTCAAAAGCTAAGTGAACAAATTCTCTATCAACTATAATACTAATTCTTCAATTTAAAAATGACAAATTGGCATAGTGTAATGGAAGAAAACCTCATGTTCAGCACACTGCTAAAGTCTCTTTTCCATAGGTATTGTTAGGTTATGGGTGTGTAGAAGAGCAAATTCAATGTCAAATTAAATCTTATTGTTACAAAATAGTAGATTGATTGCTAGAAAGTTAACAAACATAGTTCTTACCTGGAAGATATGTGGACACAATAACAGGAAGTATGAATCAATTACTTAAATCAAATGGCAGGTGATAAGACTCAGAAATGACTTCTCAGCTAATATTACAACAATAACATAACTGGAAAGTATAATTATATAAAATATAATTATCATCAAACTGTGAAAGCCTTTGTTACTGTCTCAGAAATTCCTGTTAGCCTTCAAAGAAACACACAAAGAAACAAATAAAATTACCAATGCCTCAGAAATTGTAATGGTGTATTTATTTTATCCACATAAAGAGAGTATAGTCTGTCTAGACTTTCATATGCTTTTCCTAAGGGAACATGGCACTTTATATATCATATGAAATCTAAAAAAATAAATTGAATGAGTTATACCAAAGCACAGACAGATCAGAATAGAGAGTGGCTTAAGTACTTAGTATAAATAATTCTTTCAACACTACGTATGAAGAACACACAAGCAATCAGTAAGTTTCCGTAGTTGTATATGAATGTTGGGTATTTGGAGATAGGAGGATGACTCAGAGAAATCTAAACCCTCAGTCTGTACCTAAACAGCTGTGGACAATCATTCCACAGAAATACGATGGGATCCTATCAGTAATCACCACCACACATGCTTAGTTGAGTTTATGAACTTCTGTGAAACAGTAGAACTTGTATCTTTCTGCTCATCCTATCAATGCATTTAGGTATAACTATTGGGTCATATCTGCACGGTGAGTATGCACTTGGTGTGGGGAGTATATTCAATTCTCTTTCAATTTAATAGATCTTCATAAGATAAAGAACTATGTACTGATGCTTTTCTGTAGAAATTTCTACAGAGATCTTTCTGTACCCATACTTCACATGAAGTAGTTGCTCTATTGTGATTCTATCACGCCCAGTAGTTTTCATATAACCATGAGTATACAGAAATACAAAGATAACATTAACTGTTAACAAATCGTAACAAACTCCTTATAAAGCAATTCTATGGCACACATGTAATTTTATTATTAAAATAAATGTGGTTTTGCCTAGTAAATATGTTGTCTGCTTGTTAATTTTTGTGTAAGGAATTAAATATTTACTAGATATTCTTTGTCAAAGATAGAGGACATTACCAAGAATTTGGTTTTGATGTTGTTATTATTTTTATTTGAAAGATATTTTGATTTTATAATATATGCTGAGAATGTCACTTTGCATAAATATAATAGAAATTATGTATATGATAGAGGTGATAGAGATAAACATGATATAGATTAGATGATCCTTATAGTTTTTTTGATTAGATAGATAATATATTGCTATTTCAGAAACTATAGACAATTCTGTCTGAAGTAAGTTTCATTTAAAATTTCTTTTTCAGTGAAATTCATTAGCAACACCAACAACATTTTCATATTAAACTTTCTACCAGATACAATTCAAAGATAAACTACTTTGCATTTGGACACTTCTATTCTGAAGAAAGGCACTATATTAATATTGCAGTCTTTGATTTTTACAAATTAAACCAGTAGTGTTTCTAAAAAGGCAAAAAACTCTTAATATACTGGTTATAAGGACAAATAAGATTCTGCACAGAACCTTACCAACCTAAGACAGAAGTGCATTGCTTTGGATAAGGCATATTCCAAGGCATTCTTGTTAAAATGAGCGAAGGCAGGCTCAGTCTTGTTAATTAAATAAAAAAGGGGAGAGGCAGAGAGCCTTTGGGGCTGCTTGGCAAGAATCTGACATGGGCCAAGGACAAGGAAATTGGCTGCTTGGCAGGAATATGACATTGGCCAAGGACTAGGAAGTAGACTTCAGGCAGGAATCTGACATTAGCCTAGAACAAAGAAGAATTTTAGGCTAGAACATGAAAGTAGGCTTCAGACATGAAAATGACTCTGGTCTAGGACAGGGATGTTGGCTCAGATATTTTGGTCAACCTGATAAGCCCTTAGAAACAGTGATTACGGGAGTATTCAAAGAATTGTGTTTAATGCCTTGCTTGTTCTTTGACTACTTGTGTTTATTGTCTTGCTTGTTCCTTGACTGTTTGAATGTATTGTACTGCTAGACCCTCAACCTAGATCTGACCTTAATACATGCATGTAATTAAAATGGTATAAAAGCAAAAAGGAGGAGGAAGAATGCGATAGGGGGCTATAGGGAGGGGAAAGGGGGAAAGGGATGACATCTGTAATGTAAATAAACAAATTATCGAATAAAAAAACCCACTTGGGAGGGAGAAGAAAGAAATCATAAGTGAGGATGGAAGGATGGACATGGGAGGGAAAGTGGACTGGGAATGGGGCTGATCTATTATTGAGTGAGTGAAAAGAACCAAAGCTTGGAAGGCCAGCAGAAAGAATGGAAACAGGCAACCTTGGGAGGTAGGAGGTTAAGGGGATCCTCCAGAATGCACCAGAGACCTGGGATGTGAGAGACTCCAGAACTCAGAGGGAGGGACTTAGATAAAATGCCCTAGAGTAGGCAGAGAGAACTTTTAGACCTCACCTCCAGCAGAAAGACAGGGCATCAAGTGAGGGAGGTGACTGCCATCTCATAGTCACAACTCGGACTCATAATTGTTCCTGTCTGAAAGAACTTCAGGAATGGAAATGGAGAGGAACCTGAGGAAAAGAAAGTCCAGACCAAAGTGGGATCCAGCTCAAGGGGAGGTCCCAAGGCCTGGCGCTATTACTGAGGCTATGGAGGGCTCACAAAAAGGACCTATCACGACTGCCCTCCGGAAGACCTATCAAGCAGCTGAAAGAGTCAGATGCAGATATTTGCACTCAACCAGTGGACAGAAGCTGCTGATCCCTGTGGTTCGATGAGGAAAAGCTGGAGGAAACTGAGGAAGAGGACAACCCATGGGAAGATCAGTAGTCTCAATTACCCTGAACTCCTGATATCTCTCAAACACTGGACCACCAACCAGGCAGCATACACCAGCTGATATGAGGCTACCAACATTTACAGCAGAGGACTACTGGGTCTGGATTCAATCAGAGAAGATGCACCTAACTCTCAAGAGACTGCAGGCCCTAGGATGTTTAGAGGACTGGTTAAGTAGGGGGTTGGGAGGGTGACATCCTCGTGGAGACAGAGGGGTGAAGAGGAGGTATGGGTTGTGGGACATTTTGAGTGTGGACCTTGAGGGGGTAGAAATAAAATCCAGAGTATAAAAATTAAAGACAAATAAAACTAAATTAAAAATCCATTATAATTCATAGTGTATAATAGCCTAGGTTTTGGCAGACCTGTTTCAGAGAGCATTACTTTCTTTTCTGATATACTCTATGGCAGAATACAAGTTTACTTACATATGTTTTCAACCAAGGTTTCCATGAAATCATGTGATTCTCTGTGCATGACTTCTGCAGGAGACAACTTAGGTTCATCTTTGGTTTCATTTCCAATGAACTTTTAGCCATTTTCTGTTAGAACCCTTTACAATTCCCAAATGTTTTGCATGTCTATCTTCAGTTAAATAACTCCATAAAAGGCAAAAACCCAGAGCTTAAGAGATTGAGTCCTGGAATACCTCACAATATCGTGTAAAGGGAAGAACTTGAATTTGAACTGAAAAAGAATTAGTGTTTCTTGAATTTTGATGGCTCCAAATGCATACTCTCTGGACACAATGTATCACACTCTCATATTTCATATACTGTGTGAGTGGTTATAAAGCTTCTGTGTAGAGGAAGGGTTTGTGTTCTTTCCTGCTGAGTCTAGGCAGTTAAGCTCATCAACTGCCTAAAGAATACAGTGTGCTACAAGGCCACCCATCTGCTACATATGCAGCTGGAGCCATGGTTCCCTCCATCTGTACTCTTTTGTTGGTGGTTTAGTCCCTGGGAGCTCTGGGGTTCTGGATGGTTGATAATGTTATTCTTCCTATCAGATTGCAAACCCCTTCAGCTCCTTCAGTTCTTTCTCTAACTTCTCCATTGGTGACCCTACGCTCAGTCAAATGGTTGGATGTGAGCATCTGCCTCTGTATTGGCCAAGCTCTGAAAAACAAGAGACAGCTATATCAGGCTCCTGTCAGCAAGCATTTCTTGGCATCCACAGTAGTGTCTGGGTTTGGTGTCTGTATATGGGATGGATCTCCAGGTGTTGCAATCTCTGAATGGCCGTTCCTTCAGTCTCTGTGGCATACTTTGTCTCCATATTTCCTCCTGTGGATATTTTGTTCTCCCTTCTAATCATCCACACTTTGGTCTTCCTTCTTCTTGAGTTTCACATGGTCTGTGAATTGTATCTTGGGTATTTCAAGCTTTTAGGCTAATATCCACTTATCAATGAGTGTAGGCCATGTGTGTTCTGTTGTGACTGGGTTGCCTCACTCAGGAGGAAAAAACAAGAAATGGGATAACATTTGAAATGTAAATAAATAAAATATCCTATTAAAGAAAAAGAATACAATGCGGCTAGGTAATGATGCTTGGCATCGTGGACAAACAGGAAATATCTCTTGCCTGTCTTTTCTTCTTCTGTGACACTTGTAGGGAATCCCAGGACAGAACAAGAGACCATACATATTTATTACTTTACTAATGTTCACGGAGACAGCCGACATCAAGTACCATGAGCAGACAATGAGCTTTCAGTTGCTAAACATGATCAGATTCAGAGTAGCCTCCCTGAGGCCTCAGCTTCCTCAGCTCAATTTGTTGCTTCAATCTGCTCAAGTTTTTGAAATACAAATGTCAGGAGAGAAAACAATGTGCTTGCTTTATGCGTATAATTTTGGGATGACCTGTTATAGAGCGATGTTTAATTAATCCAAATGAGTAGCACACTAAAATCTGTAAAAGTATGTCTTACTTACATGTAGACTGATGTTTGTCTTGGCTTCAAATGGTAGTTTGCGAACTTTTAGAATTGTTAAACTAAAATCTAGCAAATTTGTTAGTATATTCAAGCATGGTTTCATTTGTGAAGTTTAAAACACATTTCCTTCAGTATAGTCTTTACATTTTGTATTAGAGAAGTCATTGATGTGAAGTGTAAAATAATTTTAATTAAAATTTACATATTGCTAGGCATGGCTAAGTATGTAAGAGTACTTGTCTTAAGAATTGAATTACTCTAATTCAATTGTTCCTGGAATCTTGTTTAGACATACTGTGTAGACTCAGTGGTGTACATCTGTAATTGAAGTATTCCTGAACGAAAAGGGAGGCAGAAACAGGAGAACAAGCTAGAAGGTCCCAGATGCCCTGCACACAGAAACAAGCATCAAAGTTGAAGAACATTAAATTGTCCTTTATAAATACACTTGTAATACCTTCATACCAATATATTAAATGCATAAATACATAAATATACAAATACATATAAATATTTTAATATTTTCATTAAATATTTTATTTAAACCTTATTACAAATGTTGACATATTTTTTAAATCACATAAAATAAAACTAGTTATTAAGTTACCTTTAGTGTATTATATCACTATAGCATTAGGACTTGAAAAACAGAAAAGACTTCAAAAACCGATGAATTTTAATACAGAAAAAGTCATAAAACTAATACAGAAAGATCCATAGAAGAGGAGGATCTGGGAGGAGATATGGAAGTGAAAAATATGCTAGACATATGTTGGTATAGAAAAAAATATATAAATAAATAAATTCAAATCTATTTATTCAAAAATGTTTCCAGTAGATAGATGTAATAACTTAAAAGTTTATGTTCAATTGTGTGCTATACTATATAAAAAAATCAGAAGTCAATTAAAATAAATCATGTCACTTTCAATAGGAAATATAATTGAACATCAAAAATACTGACATTTCTTTTGTAGCACTATATTCATAATTCAAGTCATAGAACCATAGATGTAGAATGTAACACTGAAATTGTTCTCTGTATTTTAGTAGCTGTAACTTCTAAGTTTTAGAAATATGAATATATTTTTCTCAAAAGTAACATGGAATAACTTTTTAAAATCTATGTGTTTCTTTTTGGCAACAATTTTTTATATCCTATTTAGTGTTAAAATACAGACACTAGAGAGAGCTTCAAGGGTCCATGTGGTGGTGCTTTACATTCCAAACTAGAAACCATTGCCTATTTCTTTTCTTTACCATTCAGTAGATTTTAAAGATTACAATAATGTACTGTTATAGACAATGACCAGAGTGATGTATTCTGTGTATTCATAGGACTTGTATTCCTCCTGGGGAATATACCTCTCCACATTTCTACTGTTATCAAAAACTCGAATCCTGCTTGCTGTCTTGTTTTTGCTCTGTCCTCTTTTTCCTTATTCTCTTGCTCTGCTCTCCTCTGGCTCTTACTCTCCCTATTCCGCTCCTCCCTCTCTTGCCATGTGCTCATGGCCGGCACCTACTCCTCTCTCTCTCTTTCTCACTCTGTGTCTACTCCCTCAATTCCCTTCCCTGTGTTCCGAATAAACTCTATTCTACACAAAACAAACAAGCAAACAAACAAGCAACACCTCAGTTCCTTTGGAGAGCTGATGCTTCATCTCAATCACGTAAGAGACAATAAATAGAACCCTTGCCAGTCACATGTATGCTGGTGAGAATGCAGTGCCATGTATTCAGAGATAGGAGGAAGGGGTGCAGAGTTAGGAAGAACAATTTGAAGTACA
This sequence comes from Mastomys natalensis, assembly GCA_021653895.1. NCBI lineage: Eukaryota > Metazoa > Chordata > Mammalia > Rodentia > Muridae > Mastomys > Mastomys natalensis. Next base: position 861,210 of record JAJTUV010001281.1, read on the forward strand.
ATGATTTCTTGCTAGCCATGATTCCCAGAAGTTATGCAGGGTGTGCTGGTCGGAAAGGAATCCAGGAGTCTTGGGTGATGCATGAGGTAGAAAGTACTTACAAATGCTCCTGCTGCATCCTGGATTTTGTTGTTCTAGCAATCATTCCAGTCACTAACTCAGCAGACTAGGATCATTCCTCACACTATGCCCATATACCTTTATAACTTTAGAAGCATTACCCCAAATGATATTATTAAGTCTTTAAGGATTGTATGGGCAGGTGCACACTGGAATGGCTTTCACATATTTTCTTTCATTATGAAATTTCAATACTTTATTGTACTTACTGGTAATTATCTGGACAGGATCTTAGAAGTAACTGGTGGAAACTCCTCATCCACCAAAACCAGTCTTATCAATGGAGTATTAACAATTACTGCTTAGAAAATAGGATCTTTTTCTCTTTCTGGTCTCTTCTCCTGGATCTATAAAATGATATGACATGCAGCATAAGCTCAGCAGGAGAATAGAGGCTAGAATGTGAATGAAATAATGTATCTTGTTGTAAATGGAATACTTTTATGTAAGTAATTTGCTAACCCTCTTCAAAAAGGCCCTCATGCTTCTATTATTCTTCAAAACTATACATGGACCGGTAGAATATTAGTGTTAGTTTCCACAGGACTCATATGGTAGATAGCTAATTATATATCAATACGCTTAAAATTTAATGAAAAAAAGACCCCCTCTCGTTTTCATCTGTTCGTACCTGCAAGGGCTCAAATTGTGGATCAACCGAACGGGATCCTTGTTACATCTCTGGCCCTAGATACAGATATGACATTTCTAAAACACCAGATGTTCACCTGTAAATAACTATCTACTTTGTCAGATACTTTTGTTAAAAAAATATCACTATGCCTACCCTTCAGAGGCAATTCAAATAGGCCTATTAAACACCTTGTCTGGAAAACACATTTTAGAGGAAGCTTGTTTCTCTGTAGATTTTAAAATAATATGGAGGATGGAAAGATGGCGCAGTAGTTAAAATTGAATACTGTTCATGCTGAACAATGGAATTTCATCTCTATCACACATAGTCATAGGTATATAGCTGCTTGGAAAACTATCTGAGGAGGGATCTGACACCGCTGGGCTCTCTGGAAACATGTACACACATGCACACACATCACCCCCACACAATATATACATATAATATTACACAAAGGAAATAGCTTAAATCCAATATAAATTTAATTCAACATTATTCTTCTTTTGTCAACTGTCCACTCCTTGCTTTGAAAAATGCTCCAGTTTTTCTGTATTAAATTCTGAGGAGACATCAAAGTTCCAACGGCATTTCTCCATGTTTATGCTGGGTTAACATTGAATTTCTTTACATTTATTATAGTAAGTTATGAATAGGTTTTTGGATTGAGCTCATAAAATCCCCGGCTCTTTCTGTTTCCAATTTTCTTCTTTGATTCTTCTGGGATTCCTGATAAAACTATTTCTATTTGAGGAGTATAATCTTGAGGTCCCTTTGTCATGTTCTACTTATGCTCTGGTCTTTCTGTGTACATGAACACCTAATATACAAGGATATATATTATTTTACTTTATCAAAAGTAACTGTAGTTGTGATACTTTCTGTGTGTCTCTGTTACCAATAATAAGATCAATGTATTTTTTTTTTTTACTTTTTAATAATTTGTGAGTTTGTAAGTAAGTATGTGAGGAAGAATGTGTTTTGGTATATGTCTGTGTGTTTTTTGTGTTCATGAATGTAAGTGTTGGTGTGTGCAAATGTATAAATACACGTAGAAGCCACAGTAAAACTTCAAGTATTATTCTCAAGAAGATATTTCCTTCTGAGTCTCTCATTTGCTTGAAAATTATTAAATACAGTGTGTTGTCTGTCTTGTGGATACCTCAAGCTCATTCTTCACTAGCACCAGGATTATAAGAATGGATAATTTTTATGTGATAAAAGCAACTAATATATTTAAATTAGATGTCACTGATAAATGACCAATAATGGGCAACTATTGACCAGAAGCTTACTGAAAACCATCCATACTTTACAAGAAACCTAAAATAGCTGTGCAAAAGAATATTGAAATTATTCCTCTTTTATTTTAAGGCAAAAGTCTTCTGTTCATACTACATGGAATCCATTGAATAATTTTCCTTCAGAACTATATATTCCAGTAGATGGTCTATTCTGCAATATTCAGGAATACATAAGATACAGGGGATGCTAAAAGCTACCAGGGACAGAACAAAATCATGCCAAAATTTTGGAGCATGTAATATTTACTATTCATATTCAACTGACAATATCCAGAATTACCAGAAGACAAGTCTTTGAGGATATCAGTGAGAGAGTTTCTTATACTAGTTACTTGAGGAGAAAACTCTACTAAATGTGAGTCACACTCTTCCAAGAATATAGAGAGAGCTAGAAGAGCATCAGTGTTCATAGGTTTTTGTTCTCTAATTGAATATAAATGTGATCTCCTGCCTAAAAACTCTAATGCTACACAAGATTGTATTATTTTGAACTGAAGCATAAATAAGCCCTTCTTACTCACAGTAATTCTTTACCTTGTTGTCACATCAACAAGGAAAATGATGAATATGTGGCCTTGCAACGTAATTGCTCCCGATGGTTTCTTTTCTTAAAATAAATTCTATGTCTGTTAAACCACTAGAAAATTTCTGGTGATGATTAAATCCATTCTCCATTCAAGTCCTCTTAACAAAATTTGGGGACTAAAATATTTTTCATCATTTATAAATGTGTATAATGGTCATGATCATGTCCATATTCTTGATAATTGCAAAATTGCCTATTTTGTTTTTACCATGAATATGATACCATGTCAAAATACAAATTCCTATATCTGGATAGAAAACAGTGTACACTCTATTCTAGGAAAATCTTAACTCATTCATGGAAATTCTCTACCTTGTTCTGTTATAAATTTTGACATTGAAATTTCCCTCCCAAAAATACCTACTCAGTATCATAGTGATGTGACACATTTTATTGGAGAAGTTTACACTTAATATGAAAATGTGACCATTTCCTTTCAATTAGATATCCTCCAATTCTTTGTCTTGATTTATGCTGCTCCTTTTGACAGAGAGAAGAATCTATCAGATCTTTCTTTTCTTTTGCTTAATTTTGAGATTGCATTTCAAAGACATTTCTCCCTTTAATTTCGTTCCCACAAACACTGCTATACAGCCTTCCTGTTATTATTATTCATGGCTTCTACTTTTCATCAATTGTTATTGTACATATATATGAATATATACATATCTATTGAAATATGTAATATTATCTATATGTATGATTTTAACTTTATTATGAAATTGTGCCTATTAAAATTAGAAGCTTAACCCATAAATTCATATGAACATGAGAGAGCTCTTTCTTTCAGAATCATATAGCCCTTCACTGGCAGAACTATCTCTTCTTTCCTTTTACAATGTCTCATAGGAATTACTCTAGCACCTCCTTATGCTGCTCTGTAGGAGGTTCAGGCTTCTTCCTCTTTCCAATTGGCATCATGTCTAATAGTTTGGCCTGTTACTTGGTTGTTAGCTTCCCCTTTGGTAGTTGTTTAGGATCTCATCTAACGTGGGAAACAGCACTTAAGTGCCAGGGTCAGAGAAACCAATTAAAGCAAAATGTCAAAAAGGGAAGAGTTAAGTCTTTAATCATTTCCTGTTTTGGTAAAAGCCAGAGGCTAGAAAAGAAAAGTCACTGATTACTCCATGGCTGATGTGTTCCCCAGAGGACATACATATGCGTCAGGTAAATGAACATAGATGTAAGGGCTGCCCTACTCTCTAAGGTGATTACTGTCAAAGGATCAGACTTATAGATATTGTAGATTCATAGTCTTAGAAGTTGGAGAGTATGGACTAGGACAACAAGATGTTGAAAATGCTACTTTCTTTTTTTATTGGATATTTTATTTATTTACATTTCAGATGTCATCCCCTTTCCCCAGTTACCCTCCCCAGAACCCCATCTCATTCCCCTCCTCCTTTTTGCTTTTATAACATTTACTTACATGCATATATTAATGTCAGTTCTAGGTTTAGGGACTAGCAATACAATAGATGCAAATAGTCAAGGAACAAGCAAGATAATAAACACAAATAGTCAAGGAACAAGCAAGGAAATAAACAAACATTCGGGAAGTGCTACTTTCTAAAACAGTGTAGAGACTTACCCTGTGTGTCAGATCCTCAAAGGTGGTCTCCAGAAGGGAAGGAATATAAATGGAAGCCTTAGGTATAGCTGCAGAGACACAAGATGCTGGTACTACCATTAAGAATATAAATAGAAACAATAAAAGAACTTCTGGGGGAATAAGCATCCATGACTTCAAACTGTACTACAGAGCAATAGTGATAAAAACTGCACGGTATTGGAACAGAGACAGGCAAGAAGATCAATGAAATAGAATTGAAGACCCAGAAATGAACCCACACACCTATGGTCACTTGATCTTTGATAAAGGAACTAAAACCGTCCAGTGGAAAAGGGGCAGCATTTTTAACAAATGGTGCTAGTTCAACTGGAGGTCAGCATGTAGAAGGATGCAAATTGTTCCATTCTTACCTCCTTGTACAAAGCTGAAGTCCAAGTGGACAAAGTACATTCACATAAAACCAGATACACTGAAAGTAATAGAAGAGAAGGTGGAGAAGACCCTTGAATACCTAGGCACAGGGGAAAAGTTCCTGAACAGAACACTAATGGCTTATGCTCTAAGAACAAGAATTGATAAATGGGACTTCATAAAATCGCAAAGACCAAACAAACAGTATCCTCTTATAACAAGTGATAAACATGCTAAAAAAAATCGGGAAAAACAACAACCCTTTCAAAAGGCCACAATTAATAATAAAATAACTTGTTACTGTAACCAACCAAAGCAATGCAGGCCAAAAACACTGTCAAAGGACAAAATGGCAACAAACCAATTGAGAAAAGTATTACCAATCCTACATCCAATAGAGGGCTAATATTTAATATTACAGAATTCAATGAAATTTAGATCATACAACCAAATAACCCTATTAAAAATGGGTACAGAGTAAACAAGATCTCAACTGAAGAAACTCAAAGGGCGAGAAGCACCTAAGAAATGTTCAACATCCTTAGTCATCGGAAAATGGCAATCAAAAAACTGAGATTTCCCACAGTCAATGGCTAGATCAAAACTCAGTGATATAGACTGCAGGTGAGAAAGGGACACTCCTCATTTGTGGATTGCAAATGGTGCAACCACTCTGGAAATTGTCTGGCAGTTGCTTAGAAAAATGGACATAGTATTAATTGAGACCCAGCTATATCACTCCTGGGCATATACCCAGAAGATGCTCTAACATATAACGAGGACATATGCTCCATTATGTTCATAGCAGCCTTATTTATAATACAAAGAAGCTGAAAAGAACCCAGATGCCCTTCAACAGAGGAATGGATACAAAAAATGTGGTACATTTACACAATGGAATATTACTTGGCTATTAAAAACAATGAATTTGAGAAATTCTTAGATAAATGGATGGAACTAGAAATTATCATCCTGAATAAGGTAACCCAATCACAAAAGAACACACATGATATTCACTCAGTGATAATTAGATATTAGCCTAGAAGCTTAAAATGCCCAAGATTCAACTCACAGATCCCATGAAGCTCATGATGAAGGAAGAACAAGTGTGGGTGCTTCATTCCTGCTTAGAAAGAGTAACAAAATTCTCAAGGGAGCAAATATGGAGACAAAGTGTGGGACAGAAACTGAAGGAGCGGCCGTCTGGAGACCATTCCACCTGGGTATCCATCCCATGTGCGGTCACCAAAGGTAGCCGCTGATGTGGATGTCAGAAAGCGCATGCTGACAAGAGCCTGATACAGCTGTCTCCTTAGAGGTCTGCAAGAGTCTGACATATACAGAGGCAGATGCTCACAGCTAACCATTGAATTGATCAAGGGGTTCCTAACGGGGAAATTAGAGAGAAGACTGAAGGAGCTGAAAGAGTTTGCTGCCCCATGAGGAAAGCAACAATATCAACCAACCAGAGCCCCCGGAGTCTATTTTTTATTTTATTTTTTATTTATTTATTTATTTTTTTTGGTTTTTCGAGACAGGGTTTCTCTGTGTAGCCCGGCTGTCCTGGAACTCTCTCTGTAGACCAGACTGGCCTCGAACTCAGAAATCCGCCTGTCTTTGCCTCCCAAGTGCTGGGATTAAAGGCGTGCGCCACCACCGCCCGGCGCCCCCGGAGTCTAAATCACCAGCCTGGGAGCACTTGGGAGGGACCCATGGCTTCAGCCGTATATGTAGGGGAGAAAAGACCTTGGTCCTTGTAGGACATAGGTGGGTGAAGAGATCTTGGTCCCATGAAGGCTGGATGCCTAGTGTAGGGGAATTCAAAGGTGGGAAAGTGGGAGTGCGGGGGGGGGGGGAGTAGGTGGGCACATCCTCATAGAAGCAGGAGGAGCAGGGAAGGGATAGGGGGTTCATAGGTGGGGGATGGGGAGAAATGGGGTAAGGGGATAACATCTGAAATGTAAATAAAATATCCAATAAAAAATTAAAATAAAAAAGAATATAAATAGAGCAAAATTGTCAAAATGTAAATTAAAATATAAATGTTCATGCATTAAAAATAAAAAGAACATAAATAGAGGATGATTCGCCTTAGGAAGTGGTTGTGGCTTCGACCATACATGAACATAGAGACTTACACTGGCTGCACAAGAACTACAAGGAAACACTCTGTCAAGGCCTGTGATCAAGATGAAAACACCAATAGGATTTTTACTAAAAGCTGAGTTTCTCTGCATTGATCATATTCTGAAGACTTCAAAATAATTATACACTAAAAATTACATTCTAATTGAAACTGTTGTTTAAATGTTGACTTCTCACCCAGTTTCAAGTAAATGTTATCATTCTCATTTTTGTTTATAAAAAGAAAAAAGGGCATTACTATGAGCTAGCCAATTTTTTTTTCATTCATTAAGACTTATGAATAGAATGAGCAGGATGTGGAAAACCTAATTATACACTGTATAAACTTCAGACTCTCAAAAAATTAACACAATGCCCTATCCGTTAAAAGGACACTGTTACTAGCAATAGAGATTTTAGAAGCAAATTTAGATTTATAAAACATCTCTTTCACAAAAGAAATTCAGAGTGTCAGACAATCGTAAATACTCTGCCAAGATGATTGTCTTAATATGAAACTTTAAATTTTTTACTGGTTTTACTGGTTTCTTTTTTCTTTCAGACATTGTAAGTTGGTGATGCTTCAAATATCTGTTTACTTATAAACCAATAATAGCTGACAGTGCTTGCTTATGCTTCACTATTAAGCAATCTGAAAAATGAACACGCTGAAATTTTTAGGTAATTTATTTCAGTTAATCTATCTGTACAAGCTGAGGTCTGTCTCCTGTTGAGTTACCACCATTCTAGAAAGAAGAGTGAGTTGTTTGAAAGAGCTAAGCTACAACTGTAGGATGAATTCTCATCGTTGCTTATTTCACCGTACATTCCACTCATCACTTTTATGTGGCATTCTATCAAGCATGAAGCTAGCAGCAGGTACCTCTGATCCCTGAAGATGCCCTTTCTCTAATGATGGTGTGCACATTTCACGGTGGACACATCGGCACAGGTCCTGATAGTATTATGTCTAGAACATATTTCCTCATTCTTTTTTACTTAGTTTTCAGAAAGTTTTAAGTGAAAGTAATCAAGCTGTTCAAGAAAAAAAATACAATTCTGATAATAGTGAAATATCACTCTAGAGGTGCATGTGTATATTACGCACATGTATATATGACATATACATAGTTTGTTAGAACCAGACAGAGTTTGATGACATTGCCCTGCCTGGCCTGGAGCCTATTTTATAGACCATGTTGTTATTAAACTAAGGCTTCTTCTGTCTCTGTCTCTTCAATTCTGGATTAAAGGAAAAAATAGTTATTTATTTCATGATGTACATACACATAATTCCAGTTAGTCATTTGGCTTTTAAATGTTTATATTGCTGTCTTCTCTAGAGAAACCGATTAGTCAAGGCAGGCCTCATTCTGTAACTGTAACAGCAACACTCACGAGAACGGAAAAGGTGAACCCAGCCTGGGATAAAATGTAGAACTCTAGCAGTTTGGATTTTATACAGAAGCTAGATCAAACCTTGATTGATGATAATCTTAGATTCTGTGTGTCAATCAGGACAGTTCAAAAATTGTATCAGTTCTTGGAGGGATAACTAACAATAATATATTTTAACAAAAACATATAGAACCTTACTAATGTAGAAACCTCCGTATACACACACACACACACACACACACACACACACACACACAAAGAGAGACAGAGAGAGAGAGCACTTAAATGAAATTACCCTATAATACAGCAACAATATTAAAGTAATTACAAGGGCACAACAAATAAATAACCAAGCTCAAAATATAGGTTAGCTTTTTTTTTTTTTTTTTTTTGCTAGTCTGGTTTGTCACATGTAAAGCCTAAGGCCCAAATATTACAAGCTATTGCCAATTCTTTAATTGTTCTCTAAAACAAGCAAAGTAAAACCCTATTGCTCAAATACTGCATACTTGAGTTATAGAAGAAATCTAATTGATACTGACCTAGAAACATCATCTCTATGGGCTGTATTTCATAGTGTTAAATGATGCTATTCATAATGCTGGAAGAAAAAAAGGAAACACAACTATTTGCCAGCTGTGACCAGTGAGCGTTGCAGTAGCAACCAGCCTGATAAAACATGCCCACTGTACTACAGTAGCACAGATGCCACTGGAGTAACCACCTACTTTCTGATTAAATTTAAGGGCTGGCTCACAAGTGAAAACTTATACCAGATACTGCATAAAAAGGAATAAAAATATCTGTTTAAATCATATTTATAAACTTCAGAGAAAGAAACACTATAACTACATCTTTTATACGCCAAGTGAGGCACTTGTTACTAAGGCCTTTCCTCAAGTGAAATTCTAGTAAGAAATTTTGACATATGGTTATGTATGAATGCGAATTTTAAAGGATGCCTACTCAGCATTTTTAAATTCCCCAAATAAACTTTTATAAAGATATTTTGATAATGGTTTGAGATAAGAGAAGAAGAAGCAACTTGTGGTGAGTTGAAACAGGGGAAACAAGGTTTGTGTTTAAACTTTTCAGTCCATCTGATCTCTGTACTAGAAGAATATATGAAGTAACAGCAGGTCCCTATAAGAAAACTGAGGATTTTCCCAGGTTTGATGAATCCAATGTAGAATCTTATTCCCACCTGTTCTTTATCTTTCTGATCAGTAATATACATATATATGAATATTTGTAACATAAAGAATTTTGTGCTTTCCAGAGATAATGAAAATAAACATATAATGAGCAGACAGTGAAAGTTATTGTGAAATAATTGAAATAGTTAACTGCTTTTTATGCTGACTTTAACTGCTGAACTTCCAAGTGACTTTGCTAAGCGTATTTTGTGTCTCTGAACTATATCTAGCATAATTCTCTACACCGAATATGCTATAGTCTCATGTGTTATAGTTAAAAATAGTATAAGATGTTTGTGTTCTTCTCAAATTGGGAAAAGCTACCATTTATAAGAACACCATATATTTGTCATATTTTAGATTAATATATAACATATGACTGTTACCATGCACCCGTTGGATATTGTGCACAATTGGTTATGTCCATTTTAAAGGGTTGAGAAGCAAACTTCCAAGCTGAGTTTGCTAAGCATAATTTGTGTCTCTGAACTATAGCACAATTCTCTACACGAAAATGTATATTCTCATATTAGGCCTTCAAAAATTCTTCTAGCACACAGTGACATACCAAAGTTATGTCTTAAAAAATATATACATAAATGTAAAATATGTGAATAAATATACATTCCTTATAAATAACATCTTTGCAAGTAAACCTTCTGTTAGTAAAATAAGGCAGATTTTTGATTATTTTTTTCTTTGTTCACTTTTATCATCAATTGCTGATAATTATTAACTCATCTCACATTAAACAAATACTTAATGGTTCACAAAGCAATTGATACTAATATGGTGAACTTCTGTTTTAGATAGGCTGAGTGGTGAATCATTTTGTGATGAATGAATTTAAGAATGTCTTTTATTCTCAAATGGATGTAATCACTTAAATACTTTGCAATTCATGTATATAGAGCTATATTTGCATAGCTATAAATGTAGATTTCTTTTAGAAGGACACATCTGTACATTAAGCAAAGAAGTCATGATCACGGGAATATTTGTGTATCTATAAATGTAGGCACATATCGTTTAGGATGCATCTGTATGTTAAGCAAAGAAATCATGATCACAGTATTATTTGTGTGTATCTAGTTCTTTCATAGTAAGTCAAATTTTGCCATATGGTGATCAACTTCATTTACTAAAATTATATGGATACAACTAAACATTAGCCATCATGATTATGATCAGATGGAATGTTCTCCATAATTGTATTGAACATGTCCTTGCACCTGTTTTTTATTCCAGTGATTTTCCTTATTCTTCAGTTGACTTCTGTCAGAATTCCACTTCTGGGGCTAGCATTTATTAAATGTCTGCTAGATTCAACATTCTTTCCAGATGTGATAATTAATAAGAAGATTCCACATTTTTATTTTTATTTCAAAACCTTTTATTTAAAAAGAAGGTCTCAATAATAAAATACCAAGATTTTAAGCTAACAGGGACTGTGTAGAAGAATGAAGAAAAGTAAATATTTATAATTATAAATGAATCTTGTCCATTCTTTGTAATCATATTTATAAAGACTTTTGTACTGCAGTTCAGTTAGTATCTCTCAATTTATACATTTTTTTTGTATAAAGCAAAGTTATTCATAAAAATCGAGAATTTAAGACTACTTTCAAGGATTTGAACACTCAGGGAATGTAGTAGTCTCAGGAAGCTGATGAAAATGACAAGGCTCATGGACACCATAAAATGATATTTTTAAACACTCTTCCCAAGGATATGAAAATAATAAGTAATCTCTTGGAAGAAGAGATTCTCCAGAAGAATCATTTGCATATTTTGTAGAGATCTTTTGAGCTTCAGGTTTCATGAGTCATCACCTATGCAGAGCATATATCAGTTATACATCTGTTTTTGAGTCACCTGTGGTCTTACAATTAATCTCTCAACTATGCTCACGCAAGAAAACCTAGTAAGTCATAGATTCATAAACAGCACTCATATATTATTATTTCTTTGGTCTGTCACCAGTTACCCACTTGAGATGAACTGTGAGCCGTGTAAGTCCAAGAATCTAACAACACAATTCACACAAGAACAGAAAGAGTCACAGACAAGATAGAAAGAGCTGATTCATGGCCCTTGCAAAAAGGTCATGAAACTGAGGCTGCTCTGTTTGATTAGGACAGTACTAAACTAAGTATTTAAAAACATGAGCCTATGGGAGGACCTTTTTCTTTCAGAGAACCAAAACTTGCCATTTCTTGCAGCTGGTAATATCCATGCATAGAGTGTAGGAATTAGATCAACATAGAAGTGCTCTTCTTGGTATCCTAAACCTTGACAACTATAGGAAAAATTGTAGAGAGTAAGAAGGAAATTAAATAAAATCTATACATGATACCTCTCAGCTCTGTCTCTAAACAAAGAAAGGTAAAATAAATGACTCATATAGACAGAGTCTTTAGTAATGAACAAGTACCAGAAAATATGATAATTATAGCATTCAGTTTACGTAAGTTGCTTGGATTAGGAAAAGCTTTTGAACAAGAATAAGAAAACCTATGATACCTTGTCCTGTTAGGTTTCCTTTGTAAGACACAACCTGAGACAATAAGAAGTAAATCAGTCTATATTAACAAGATCCTATGCACCATTATGAAAATATACTTATAGGACATTTGCATATCAGGAGCTGGAAAACAATAGAAAACAAACCACAGTTTTTGAGGAAATTATGCTTATAAGATGTGATGATTGATCCCAGTTATCAAGACTGATTGTACAGTGTTCATAAAGAGACTGAGAAAAATAATTTAGTAATTATGAAACTTCAATATTTTTGTTTGTCCTGATGGTATGTCAGTAGGACCTGCAAGTCATAGAAGATAAAATTTTAAAGGAGTAAAGATGTAGGAAGAAAAGTACCAAAATTAAAAAGTCATCTGTCCAGTTCTTTTTTTTTTTTTTAATTGGAAATTTTATTTACATTTCAGATGTTCTCTCCTTACCCCATTTCCCCCTCCCTCCCAGGAACTCACTATCCCTTCCCCCTTCTCCTGCCTCACATTGGTGTACCCCCACCCACCTACCACTTACTTCACCTCTCACCCTCGAATTCCCCCCCCATGACGTCCACCTCATGGGACCAATGATCTCTTCTCCCACTTATTATATACTCCCTTGCATATATAATCTGGAGCCATGGTCCTCCCTAAGCTCTCCCAGGCTGGTGGTTTAGACCTGGGGACTCTGGTTGGTTGGTATTGTTGCTTTCCTCATGGTGTCGAATCCTCTCAACTCCTTCAGCCTTCACTCTATCTTCTCCATTGGGAACCCCATGTTCAGTTTAATGGTTAGCTGTGAGCATCTGCCTCTGAGTATGTCAGACTCTTGCAGACTTCTAAGGAGACAGTTATATCAAGCTCCTGTCAGCATGTACATCCTGACATCCACATCAACCTCTACCTTTGGTGACTGCACATAGGATGGATATCCAGGTGGAATGGTCTGTAGATGGTCCCTCCTTCAGTTTCTGTCCTGCACTGTGTCTCCATATTTGCTCCCTTGAGTTCTTATGATGCGAAGAATTGTGGCAAAATATGTGTCCCGAAAATATTTTTAGTGTGAGAGAGAAAAAGAAGAAAGTAGAAGAAAGAAAAAGAAGAAAGAAAGAAAGAAAGAAAGAAGAAAGAAAGAAAGAAGAAGGAAGGAAGAAGCAAGAAAGAAAGGAAGAAGACTAATGTACTAGCATGCTTGTGGAAACCGTTAACACTCCAAATATCAATTTGCAGAAGACATGAATGATAAAATTGTGAGGATGAAAAAAGTGTATAGATTATGGGCAATTATACCCAAAATTTATATTATATACCTTTATGGAGTGGAAGTAAGCATGTTGGGGATAGAGATTATTTGCTCCATAATCAGCCCTTCTAGCAGCTAAGCATGACTAATAGAGAGGCAATGGTGTTAATGCTAACTTAGAACCTGTTCAAATGTGGGTGCTAGCTCCATTAGCCAGGACATTGGATAAATTGTACCTATGCTTTTTCTTGGGCCTGAATGTGCTGTTATTGCAAGTTGTTCTTCCTGAGGTCAATCAGTTTTGGGGTGTGCAGAATAGCTTTGTAGCAATAGCAGTATTCATGATGAGGAAGTCATATAACACATAGATAATGGTTAGGTTTCAGGAACTATAGACAACATTGGTCTCCTTCTGTGTCTTTGTATCCTCATGACCCTTCAAAGCAACATTAGATGCAAGTGAGCATAATATTTTTGAAAACTGTATAAAACCTTGTAGAATTTAAAGAATATATTCTGTAATAATTAATCTTGACTTTGAATTAGATAGGATTTAGAATCATCTTGGGAAAACAAATAAACACCTAAATGAATAATCCCTGAGAATGTCTATGAGGAAATTTCTAATAGGTTAAGGTGGCAAAATTTTACCTTAAATATAGATGACAAAATTTGATGGGCTAGTGTCGTATACTGAATTAAAAGAAGAAAGTGGAATTGGAGAGATGGCTCCTCAGTTAAGAGCTCCATGTCTGTGGAGTTCATGTCCTGTAGCTAGACTGCAACTCAGAACGTTCTGTAACTTTTGTTTTAGAGGATTTGACATTCTTTCCTGGTTATGCAGGGACCAGATATTTATGTAGTGTGCATACTCACATACAAACAAGATATTCATACACACAAAGTAAGTATAAATGTATCTTTCAAATCTCCCACATTTTTAAAAGTGAAGAAACAATGCAAACTAAATGCCATCAGTCATCATTTTCTATTACATTACAGTAGACATTAAATTACTGGCTGCCTCAAGCATCTGCCACACTGTAACTTTCCATTAATGATGGAATGTACCATGAAAATGAGAAATAAAGTAAGACCTTCCTTTTCTCAAGTTGTTTGTATCAAGTATTTTTTCACATGCATGAGAAACGTGGCTAATACAGAAGCTAATAAAATGAGTTGTGTCAGCGGGTCTTTGCTGCAATAAAACTTTTGGTATGGTTTGAAGGCATATAAAACTGGTTTACTGAAGGAGTATGGAAGAGTTTAGAATTTGAGGCTAGGAAAGTCTAAGAATTTTCTCAATAGGCATTAAAGGGCAGCTGTGGTAGGAACTTGTCAAAATAAGATGCCAAGAAAAATGTAGATTGTGGAGGTTCAGCTCATGGTTTGTGTATACATATATGTGTGTGTGCATGCATGTGTGCGTGTGTGTGTAAAGATTCTATGAGAGCTGAACTTTGGGCCATCATATTACATTTGGCCAAAGAATCTGACTTTATTCCATCCAGGACCTAAGAATTTGAGTGAGGATGAAATAAAGAGTGAAACTATTTAGTGTGGGTAGGGTATTTGAAGATATTGTTGCATTTACAGTCTTGGTATGTTTATCATCATCAGACAGGTCTACAGGGAGAAAGAGAAAAACAGTGAAGCATATAGATGTAAAAACTACAGTTTGAGGTAAATGAACTTGGGCAACATTAAAATTAGAGACATTTCCAGTTTAACAGCAGCTTTGATTGTCAAGGATGGTGGATAATAGCATCAAAGAACAGTCAGTTGAATTTCTATTGGACCACATTTAAAATGCAAGAACTTTGCACATGGGAGTCTTAGTCTGGTGAAATGTAAATTCAATAGAAAGTACAAAGCCCAAGTTGAGAATGCTATGTGATATAAATTCATTTCCCCAAAACAACTGCCTAGGAAATTATTTCTCAAGAGTCAAGTTGGAAGACACATAGATTCCAATAAAACTCTGCCTCAACTGATGCAATCTCCATCATGTGCTGGGAACAGGTCTCAGTTAGAAATACCCTTATGGTACTGATTTTGGAGACACAAAAGATAAAAAATAGAGGCAACCATAGGGTCTTTTTACAATGGTTTCAGATCGCTGCTGAGACCAGCTAATGAATGACAAGTTGCAAATCTCTCCAAAGAGGTAATAATATAACCTTATATAAAGATATTAGATATGGAACCACATGAACCATGAGATAGCTACTGTAACCATGGAATGGAGTTTCTCTAAGGCAGAGGCTATGGGTACACAATATGGTAGAGATGTAACAGCCCTTCATAACACTTTAGAGTAGACATCATTGCAGACTCAGCCAAAGATTCTCACTTGAATTTTCAGAATTTGTTTCTGTCTTTCTTTAGTTCAACATTTTCTTTCTATGTCACATCCCTCTCAATTGGAATGGAGTATTTTAAATATGTTGTTGCATATTAGAAGTATGTATGTTGTTATTTATTGAATAAAGATTCATTCATAGTGATTTCCTAATTCTCAGAAGAAGCTCTACATTTAACTTTTGAACAGTGTTGGAAGTTCTAAAGGTGATGACTACTACTCTTTTAAATTTTTTATCCATGATTCTTTCATGCATTACATCTCAATCTTGGTTTCCCATCCTTTATCCCTCCCAACCCTCCACTTTCATTTCCCTTCTCCACAGATCCACTCCTTCCTTGTTTCCCTTCAGAAAAGAGCAGACCTCCCATGAATATCTACCAAACTCATTACAACAAGTTACAATAAGACTAGGCAGAAATCCTCATATCCAAGCTAGATGAGGCAATACAGTAGAAGGAATAGAGTCCTAAGAGCAAACAAATGTACCAGAGACTATTTCTAACTCCTACTGTTAAGATTCCCTCAAGAACACCAAACTGCCAACCATAAAATAATATGCAGAGGACCTAGCACAGACCATGCATTCTCTGGGATTGTTGCTTCAGTCTATTTCACTACTTTCTCCTATTACAATATTGTCATGAGCTCATTGGGTCAATACCAAAATATTATGCTTAATCATGACATGCTTGATTGTGGTGTTGATAAGGAGTACAGTTGTAACAGTTAAATGCATTTAAAATTATCATTTTAAAGATCATTATTACTATAGAGTATATATGCACACATACATGTGGTGTGTGTGTGTGTGTGTGTGTGTGTGTTTGTGGCATGTGCACACTGTGGCACATTTGGTGATCAATGTGGTGTATTGATGAAAATGTGGTAGATTACTTTGTTTATGTGGATTCTAGAAATCAATGTCAGGTTTTCGAAGTCTCACAGCAAGCACATTTACTTATCGTGCCATTTTCTGGTCCGATGATATTTAAACTTAATTTTGAAAAAGACAGGATTGAGAATGACCATGAAATGACATTTCTGGAAAGATCTAGAAAAGAAATATTAGATTGGGTTAACAAACATAGGAAGATCCATGCTAATATAAGTGCCCAAACAATTGCTTAGACTGTTATCCGAAGTGAACCCCATTTCCTATAATTACCTTTGTAAGACATTTTGTCACAGTAATTGAAACATTGTTAAAAATGTGAAGTGCTAACAGTGGTCCTGCTTACCACTTGCAAAAATATTTTATAATGTCTTCCAAAATAGGAAAATCATCCGGAAGGCCAATAAAATAATTATTAAAGAGTTTCAAAGAAAGTGCCATATGGAAATGAGAAAAGTCACTCTCAAGACCTATGAAATTACTGTGTGAATCAAATGTCATGGTGGGCTATGTAGCAATTACTTATGGGTCAGGAAGCTTCATGTAACCTTACCACCACAAACTGTATTTTCATTGTTCTTGACTCCATACCAGGATATATATAGCAAAGACTTATTGTTGAATACACCAGCTGCTTTAATTAAAAACATAGAGAAATAATGAAGGGACGAAGCTAGAAGTTTCCTTTCTGCTGGCTGAATTTCATCATGT